>ML769334.1:2087524-2233996 GCA_009732865.1 Stipitochalara longipes BDJ | reverse complement strand
CCATCGAGGATGTCTATGTTCAGAGTTACGATCTTAATCCTAGCTCGGAGAGCAATGCTGCGTTTGAGAAATGCATCCTCAACGTATATTCAAATGTGTTAATCTTCCAGATGCGAGCAGCTCTACACTTCCAGAAGTCGACCATGGCAAGGACCGCATCAAACATTGTCAAGTCGGTTGACTGGACAGAGCTCTTATCCACCATAAAGAAATGCGATGCTGAGTGTCTAGCCATGACCTCAATGACCGCTACGTTAAACATGAGCAGCACGATTTCCTCGATTAATAACAATCTGGTGGATATCCAAGAGAAGTGGAAGGAAATCAACGATATGAATGATACGATGAAGAAACTAGAGGCAAGCTGGGAGAAGAAGCAGAAAGATATCAGAAAAATGATTGAGTGGATCTCTGAGGTTCAAGTGGGAATCGACCATGAACGCGCTCGGACGAACCTAGGTGAGCGGTATTGGAACTCGGGACAATGGTTCCTGAATGGTCCTGAGTTCAAAACTTGGAAAGCCTCAGTTCATGGCACCTTCTGGTTACAAGATCTGTTGGAACTGGGAAAGACAAGTCTAGCTTCCATTGTGATCAATGAAATGGTCAAATCGGGACAGAATCCCAGCGTGGGATTCTATTACTGTCGAGCCACAGGTCAAGTGCCGAACAATCCCACAGCGATCTTTCGAAGCCTGGTGGCACAATTAGCTTCCACTCTCGATGGCGACGATGTCTATCCCGTGATCCGAAATTGGTATCAAAGAGAAGCCAAGCATTATGTGGCAGGAAGCCGGCTGACAATGAGCCAATGCGAAGAGTTATTGGTGAAGCTGATGACTCTTCGAGGCAAGACTATCGTTGTCATTGATGGGATTGATGAATGTAGTGCTCCGATGGAATTGCTCAGATCATTGTACAACGTTTGGAAGAACTTTCCCAGGCTCAAAGTCTTCCTCACCAGTCGTCTTGATGTCGAAGTCAACGAAGTATTTCACAAAATTATCACCGTGCAGAGCGATTACTCCAAAACATCAGACGACATCAGGGAGTACATAACTCAGGAGCTTCGACGAAAAGACCGCAGGAATAAGAAAGTCATAACCAAAGAACTGGCTGAACGCATGATTGTCATCCTGGTTAAGAGAGCCCAAGGTATGTTTCGTTGGGTAGAGCTGCAACTCGATCTCCTCATTAACTCCGAGTGGGGACGAATAAAATACCAGAAAGACTTCGAAAACCGTTTGGAACAGCTAGAGCTCGGCTCAGGCAAAGAAGTCCTGGCATCTCTTCGCGATACCTATGACCTAATCTATACGCGCAATACACAGGGCATGCACAGTCAGCGAGTTGCTGAAAAGGCACTGAAATGGGTTCTGTGTTCCGTCCGTCCTCTGAAGATTTGGGAGCTTGGCGCAGCTGTGTGCGTCGATGGCGAAGATAAAGTGAAAACTGACCTCATTGTCAGCATCTGCAGTAATTTCTTCACTGTCGATCCGAGAGGTTTTGTGCAACTTGCACATTTGAGCGTGAGGGAGTATTTGGAGGTTAAAGAAGTTGGTGGGAAGTTGATTTACTCGCCAGAGGAGACACATGCCTTTGCCGCGTATACATGCTTATTGTATTTCAAGAATGTGGCAAGGCTGAAGGCGGAGGAGAAGGAATACGACGTTGAGGTTCTTGAAATGGCTGATGATGATGAGAGTGATGATGAAGAATCGAATGAAGAGGAGGATGAGGGTGAAGAGCTGGAACAATCAGATTCGAGCCCTGGTGACAAGCTTCCAAAAACTGAGGCTGAAATATTGAGGGATAAGAAAAAAGCAAATCTTGCGAGGCACGAAGAAGATGACTATATTATAGGTGACATCGGACCTGAAAATCCTTCCCAAAGTCGGACTGAGGATAGGAAATATGCCGAGAAGGGTCAAGAAGAAGTGGAGAAAGAAGACAGAGAAAAACAAACCATAGAAACAGACGGAGGAGAAACAAACACAAGAAAAGTCCAGAGTCCTTACGATGCCCCGAATGCCGATTATTTCAGTCTCGCAAATGAATACCGCTTAATCGACTCAGCACCTAAACTCGACCCTAACATTGCAATCAAGCGCTTCCAGAGCTACGCCTCCGTGTATTGGGCAACGCACTGTGAAGCAGCAAAGAAGATCCGTACTGAAGAGTCTAGCGCTCTCAACGATCTATTCTGGGAGTTTCCCGAAGAAGAAGGAGCCAACCCCGCTTTCGAAGAATGGATTACCGCTCTATTCAACGAGTATATGTTAGCTAGTCTCCCGACTATCGATCTAGTGCCTATGATATTCATTCTGAGGCCTGTGGATCCAGAGCATTATATGGATGCAGACCCGATGTATTATCGCTGGGAGGGGGTGATGCAATATGTGGGCGGCATTCAGCCGCTTCGACCGAGCGTCTCACTTATTGCTTGCTCATATGGCTTTGTTGACATCCTCTCCGAGTTAGATGAAGATGGTTCTACTCTCACAGCCCAAAATAACATGGGCATTCCTGGCATCGTCCTTGCTACACGGAATGGGTACAATGAAGTGCTGGATCTTCCTATCGCAGCTGATCTTTACCTCGATATCAAAGACAAAGAAGGTCGGACACCTCTCCACCATGCTGCTTCCAGAGGCTCCCTCGAGCTTGCAAGACTATTGCTCGGCTACCCGCGCAAAACGAGCCGGCGACCGAGTAAGAAAGCGCGTCACGTTCGAGTCGACGTGAATGCCAAAGATATATGTCTTCGCACACCACTGCATCTGGCTGCTGAGTGCGGCCAGCTTGAGATACTGAAACTGTTATTGCAGGAAGAGAAGATAAATGTTCACGCTCGGAACGATCAGGGTTACACAGCGCTGGGTAAGTGTGGAGGTAGGAAGGAGCTGAAGGAATTGTTGAGAGCGGATAAGAGATATCAAATTGAAGATGAGTTTGAATGGAATGGCATGTCTGGGGGTACGTGAGAAATGTGACGTCTTAGTATAGAATAGACAAGTAGCGGCCAAAGTCCAAATCTCTCAGCACTCTAAACGGAAACTGTAGCCACTCAGACTGTTCCCGTCTCTGTCAAGCGAGCCGTGCTGAGACTTTCAATGTGGATTTGAGGGAAAAGGCAATTACATTAGCGACTACATCCAGATTGTTGAGAAGAGCATTGTGAAAGATGAGATATTGAAGTGAAGCGTGCTGGATGTCGGGGCCCCGCAGCAAGCCGCGCCCAACCGCACACCCACGAAGAATTCGGTACACAGCCCCTCTATCCCCTTCCACTTTCATCTCTTCAACTCAATCCATCGCGTGACTCAACCTCCGTCCCAATGAGAAGTCCTCTCGTTTTAATTCACTTAGAGACTCGGTTTCTAATAATATAACAACATGCTGGTGTAGCAAGGCGGAGCAAGTGCCTGACCTGTTCTCAGGCATCTAGGCGCAAGCGAGCCAGTGAGTCATCATGAGTCGAACTCTATCACTTCCCCTCAATGGTCCGAGTGCATTGTTCTATGGGAGCGCAGCAATTTACTGCCTCAATGGGATTCCAATCGAGGAATTAGTGGAAGGTACAAGTACTGCTTTTCATTCCTGCGTTCCTTCCAGTTTCATTCATTAACAACCAAAAAACTTCAACTTTCAATTGAAGCATCAATCGTTCAGCGACTCGATTCAAAGTCATGCCAGACGCAACTACAAGTACTGCAACGACGAGTGCAGGCCCCAGTGAGCAAGAGCTCAGCTGCACCATATGCCTTGCTCAATTTGAGAGCAAGGAGGTCAAGAGGGAGCACATGAAAGCAGCGTGGCAGTGAGTTTACATTCCATTAATCGTATATCCAGCGTTGACGAGAATAGTGTTTACAACCTAAAACGCAAAATTGCTTCGCTGCCTCCCATCTCAATCAAGATATTTGAGACGCAAGTGCTGGCCTCAGATTCTGGAAGTGAAGATGATAGATGGGAGACGCATCCCAAAACACATAACCACGTCCTGAAATCCGATGAGTTGGAGGCTCAAGCACCAGAGGCGCTTGCTTCAGTGAGCCCTCTTTCGTCTGATGACGAAGAGGATTTCGATACGGCGCAGTGTTTATTCTGCGAGCTTAATTCGCCATCACTGCAAGATAACTTAACGCACATGTCCGAATCCCATTCATTCTTCATCCCATTCCCGGATCGCCTAATCGACGTCCCCTCGTTATTCGACTACCTGCACACACTTATATCAGTCTTTCACGAATGTCTTTTCTGCCACCAGGAAAGGAACACCATGTCTGGCGTGCAGGATCATATGCGAGCGAAGGGCCACTGTAAGCTTGATCTTGACGATCCGGAGAATGAACTTTGGGAGTTCTATGACCTCGAATCAGAAGGAAGCGAGAACGATGAAGCGGAAACGAGCGAAGGGGCAGTGGAGATTGATGGTTCCCTTCGTCTCCCCTCGGGCAAGATCATCGGTCACCGCTCACAACCTCAATCATCACGACATCCCTCAAGGCGGCAGCAGCACTCTACTTCTCTCCAGCAGGGTCTTCTGACCGAAGCTGGAGACGAAGTAGAAGCTGAATCACCAAGTGAGACGGTGAAGTCGCAAGACTTGCGAGTTGCTTTGAGGAAAGGAACGGAGATGAGTTTGGCAGGAGTACCTGCGTTGCAACAGAGAGCGCTGATGGTGGCGGAGAAGAAGATGGAGGCGCTGCGGGCGAGGGAGAAGAACGAGTATCAGAATGGAGTGGAGAGAGGCGCGAATAGGCAGAAGAGGTTTCGGGTTAAAAGCATGGGGAAGAAGCAGGGTGGGTTGGAGAAGAGGTTAGGTTGAGTGGTTGAAGGAGGAGCATATCAAATTGAGCGGAAGGTTCACAATGGAACTTTGGGGACTGCAGAGGCATTGCACATGGCAGAGTACAAGTTGTACCAGAGATCGCCTCGGCGGAGAGAATGCATATGTGCATGCGGTCCTCATAGGGCAGTTTGTGGAGGAGGGTCCGCAAGGATATTGGTGAAGGGGGAGGAGGGCATTGAGAGGGTCACCGAGATTACCCATAGACCTCAATTGACCACCAAACAACCCCAATTAAATTGAGAGCATGTGAAATATTATCTAGCATGCAATTATCCAAATGTGACAGAAATTGAATGGGAGAGAAGTTCAAAATGGAGAAGTCACGTGCTTCCTCTTTGTCATCTTCACATGCATATTCCTTCATGACATCTGACACGGAGGCATCACCTTCCACTCACCTCCAATCACAGCCCCCTCCACCCCGGGATTAGCCCTCGCTACCCTGCGCGCCACGCTTTCATTCGGCGTAAGAAAAGTCCTAAACGCCACAGGAACATACGCCGAGGCCAACCTGGCTGCAGTTGGAGGTCATCCGGATCACAAGACTTCTCGAATTTACCAACATGATGACCTGGCTCCGCAAGAATTTGCCGCTTCTCCAGTCACGCTTCCGTTCTGCATGTGCGGATTGTGATTGAGAGAATAGAGTTTGCTTGGAGCATTGAGTCGTGCTGGCATTGCTGTGGCGGCTGTTTCTTTCATGGACTCACATGTCAATCTTGACGCTTTGTTCTGCTGAGCATCTGCATTCCTTCCTCGGCGCCTGTCTTTTTTCTTTACAATAGACTGTATCAAATGTCACGATGATAGGTATGGCGTCTGCAAAGGGGCATTGACGATGAATTGCTAATTGAGGCTGGCAGATCATGTCTTGGGTCGCCCGTCGGTCAGGTTTCGACGAGTCCAGGTCCTGGCAGTTGTCTCCTTCTGGTCATTCTACCTCTTCAGGTTTGCTTGCACGCTTTCGTAAGAACATACAGGAGCTGATTTCATGCAGAGGGCATAAACATGGCCCGCCTTCGATACGCAAACTGTCTCGAAGACTCTCGACATTCCTCACACCATGGCAGACCTTGGTCATAACAATGCTCTACCTCTACATCGCGCGAAATCTAGGCAAATTACTCGGCCTAGAGTGTCCCGAACCTCTTGCAAACCTCTACACTCGATCATACTTCCGCGCAACATGGGTTACGACAGCATTGGATGCTGGGTTCTGGACGGCGATGCGGATACGTCGGAAGTGGTTGAGGGACATCTGCAGTATGGTCTTCACGATGTACTATCTCATTGCTGCCGAACAGGCCGATGAGAAGGTTAGGAAGGTCAGAGGGATGTTGACGGTGGAGCATTTGCGTGTCAGTTGGAATAAGGGCACGACACCATATCTCGCCTTTCTCTCAAACTTGATGCGGCCTCGATTGATGAGATATCCTCCTCGCCAGATCAGAATCCCGAGACCTCCGAATAGCGATTATAAGGAGCCTATCAATGGCTGGCTTTTTTTTGATGGACCCGTCTCGGCCCTGAAGAAACATACAAAGCTGGTATTGGATATTCCTGGAGGTGGATTCGTGGCAATGGATCCGAGGACGAATGATGATAAGCTTTTTGCTTGGGCTGGGAAGACGGGTCTCCCGGTCTTGAGTTTGGATTATCGAAAAGCTCCCGAGTTTCCATACCCATATGCGCTGAACGAATGCTTCGATGTGTATAGTTCCATCATTGCGAGCCGTGGGAAGTGCGTTGGTATGTCAGGAGATGTGGTACCGAAGATCGTCATCACGGGTGATAGCGCAGGTGGAAACCTTGCTACTTGTCTTACGCTGATGGTCATCGAAGCCGGATCCACTGATACACGAAAATATCTTGGCCAAAATCCCCTTCCGATTCCCGAAGGTCTCGTTCTGATGTATCCTGGATTGGATATGAACATTGGAAATTGGATGTCTGATGAGCAGATGTCGTTGATCAAGGACAGAAGGATGAGAAAGACAAATAAGGCCATTCTTCGAAGGAAGAGCATGCAGTACACCCTAGCAGCAGGAACACCGCATCAATCCGAGGAAGAAGACAACGTTTCTCCACCAAAAGTTATTTCTCCACCGCTTGTCATGAGTCCTCAAACGGTCCGGCCAACTTCCATCACACTCCCATCACCTCAATTCTCAACAGCAGGGCCAACCCTTCTCTCACCAACCATCCCCCGAAAACACCCGCAGCCTGAGCACCAAGCTTCTGGTTCTCACCACCCAGAACCACTGAAGACACGCTTGGCAATGTCAAGCATGATATCTTACTTTAACGACCGCATCCTTTCCCCAGAAATGATGCGCGCAATGATCATTCTTTATATCGGCCCACACAACCGACCTGATTTCTCACAAGACTACCTGCTCTCCCCTATACTCGCACCCGACTCTTTGCTCTCGCAATTCCCTAAGACCTACTTCCTAACAGGAGAACGAGATCCCCTTGTGGACGACACAGTAATCTTCGCTGGCCGTATCCGTCGAGCAAAAGCCGCAGTATATGCGCAGCAATCCTCCGACGTCCGACTAAGAAAGGAATTTGATGATCGAGATGTTGTCGAGGTTAACCTGATTCCTGGAATTTCTCATGGATTCCTCCAGTTCGTCGGCGTTTTCCCTGAAGGATGGAAATATATCCATCGTTGTTCCCGCTGGATCGAACATATCTTCGCCGCATCAGAAGAACGCGAGCTTAACTCACAAACCACAATCTCCACGCCTGGCCCCTCTGGATACCTCAGCTCTTCGAGTAAAACTGGTCATCACCATCAAAGAAGACGAACAGAGAGTTCAGGCGATGAAGATATGGGGTTAGAGATGAGTATGACTTCTAAAGGAAAGAGGGAAGACGAGAGAAGGAAGAAGGAGAAATTGCTGAAAGAGCAATTGAGAGAGAAAGGGGAGAGGAGGAAGGAGATGGGGATGCGGAGGCAGAAGAGTATGGTCAGTTTAGCGAGTGAGGATGATTTACTTGGACGAAGGATGTTGGGCCTTGCGGGCCCGTTGACGAGGAACACGGAGGATGACGATTGATGAATTGGAGACGGCCTTGGTGATAGCTTGGTAGCTTGTGCGGAATACGATACGAAGATTGGATACAGACCCTGTATGTGATTGGCGGTGGACTCCGGATACCTTCATCAAAGTCTCTTTGAGAGGGAACCTTGTTGTAACACCTGGTAAGTATTGTGAGTGATGGCCCTTGATGTCCAGTGACATCAGACTTGCCCCTCCAGTTCGGATGTCA
The DNA here is from genome assembly GCA_009732865.1 of Stipitochalara longipes BDJ. Classification (NCBI taxonomy): domain Eukaryota; kingdom Fungi; phylum Ascomycota; class Leotiomycetes; order Helotiales; family Hamatocanthoscyphaceae; genus Stipitochalara; species Stipitochalara longipes. Next base: position 2,225,862 of record ML769334.1, on the reverse strand, counting down.
ACGACGAGTAGAAAATTAGAGGTCGTTAACGGCAACAAAGAGGGAGGGGAGGCGACTATTGAGGTATTTACCATATCTTTCTGCCACGCATGCCAGCAGTCTCGGCGAGGTCTTTAGTGAGGCAACAGCATAAATTCCACAGAGGCATACTCACTTTATGCATTATTAAATTTCTATCAAGCCACCGAAACCTTTCGTTACCCAACTACGTTATCCTAGAGGGGAGGTATAACCCAGTGTTTTCTTTCTATCTGCGCATTCGCCCCATCAGGCGCTTGCACAGCCACTTCTCGTCGCAACCACATTACTCGGTGGCGCGCTGGGCACCCAGCGCCCAGCCAGCAAAGCCCCATTTGACTGCAAAGTCTGATTCTAAGCGCTCTACTGTAGTGCAACCAACATACGCAACAATGTCTTGGGGGTGGCGTTAGGCCGAAACCAGGTGTCCTTGTGAGGCTGCCACGAGGGCATCCCTCCAGGCGCGCGCATCGCAGGACATCAATCCTCCCACCTTTATGACTCCCGCACCGCTGTCTCAAATTTAATTTACAAAGTGAAATACAATACACTCACCGGGAAGCGAAATTAATTAATTATTGGAATCTTGAAACACAGTTTCTATACTCGCTCACCGAGCTGCTACTAGCCGTTGATCAACACTACGCCGCAACAGCAAGCAGCTACCCGCAACGATGCAATTCGGTCCAACGCTCGGAACAGCATGCAGCACCTTCGCAATAACCAACATCGACGACCTCTTCGTGCTCGCGACCTTCTTCGCCGAAGCAGCCTCGTCGCGCACCTCTCCCCTCTCGCCATGGAAAATCACTTTGGGGCAGTACATCGGCTTCACAGTCATCGTCATCATCAGCATGGTCGGGTACGGTCTCTCGTTCGCGTTGCCCAGTGAACCGATTGGGTTTTTAGGATTATTGCCGATTTTGCTGGGGGTGTGGAAATTTTGTGAGTTGGTGTTTGATGAGGAGGAAGAGGAAGATACAGCTAAGCTCGCGGGGCTGAAGAGTATACTCAAAGTCTCAGCTATCACGGTTATGAATGGGGGCGATAATATCGGGACGTATATCCCTCTGTTCTCGCAAGCGAAGGGCGAGGAGATCGCTGTATATGTTGTTGTGTATTATATTTTGCTTGGAGTGTGGTGTCTTGTTGCATATCTCATTATGGGCCAGAAGCATGTCTTGAAGTTGGTGGAGCGGTATATGGCGTGGGTTATTCCATTTTTGTACATTGGGCTGGGAATTTATATCACGGTTAAGAGTCATGCGTATCCATGGGCGGTGCAGGAGATTGATGGCAGGTTTTTGGGGAACCCTGGGAAGACGATTATGGGGGTTGTTACGGCGGGAACGGTGAGCACGGTTATTGGTGCTATGCTGTGGTTGAAGTTGAGGAAGAGAGCGAAGAAGACTGGTGGCGTTGAGGCTGGTACTGCGCTGGAACCTGTTACCTCGTGTACTTCAGAGGGTGTAGCGGATAGTGAGCATGTGGGGAACGATGTGGATGAGATAAGAGGGGTGGATGATGCGAGCCACGATAATGAGAAGAAGCAAGGGGATATGGTAGTGTCAGAAGTGTGAGCAGGACGAACTGAAGAGCGTCGAAAGAGTGGGAAGAAACTGGCTGTGGCCAAAGGCGCTGAGCAGGGACCTCTCTGGGCGACACGGGAAATCAACTCGTCGAGCTGAGATGTCCTTCGGCACTTCTCAATCACTCGAGAGAGAGGATCTAAACAGCGGTTCGCGGAGAGGAGATACCGAAGAGGGCGAGATCTTTGATGAGCCAAGAACCTACGACAACACGAGGGATGCCTGGGTGGAGGATGAAGCAGCGGTGTGGGGCCAAGATAGATGGTAAAGAAAGATGGTAAAGATCGAGGGTGAAGATAGATGTTGAAGATAGATGTACTCGTATTGCTAGCTATAGAAACCTAAATACCCTTTCCCTGCAACAGAATCTTATATCCTACTCCTTCTCTCATGCCAACGCCTCATCGGTCCATCACTTTGCCAAGAAGAAATTCACAAACTCCTCATCTACATACACCATTTGTTAGTCATCACTCTCATCAACTTCCCCCTCCCCATTCGTTTATCACTCATCTCTTCATGATGGGAAACTTACAGTCAATCGTCCCATTCCCATCCTTATCAACCTCTTCCATCATAATCTTGAGCTCCTCGTCGGAGAGCGTCTCACCGAAGCTAGCCATCACGTGCGCGATCTCGTCACTGGAGATGGTGCCGCTGCCGTCTTTATCGAAAACTTTGAAGGCGGCAAGCATCTCAGCTTCGAAATTTGAGGGCGCCGTTTGCGCGGTCATCATTTTGACGAATTCTTTGCGGGTTGCGTGTTAGCTCATAGGATGGGCTGGCGGGAAGGACATAGGAGGGAAGGGACATGGGAGGAGGCGGGGGATTGGCAGGTGCGGATGAGAGGAGAATGGGGGAGACCGGAGGAGATTAGATGAAAGAGAGATGAATTCGAAGCTTGAAAACAGAAGAAGTAGCGGGGATGGGATGGATGAGAGGGGCGGTGATGAAAGGGAGGGGGTTTGAGACGGAGGGAGGGGTTGAGAGAGGTCGGACATACCATCGAGGTCCACAGAACCTGTTTGATCAATGTCGACCTCATTAATCATATCATCGAGCTCTGCGTCGGTTGCATTCAGCCCCAGTGATCTCATGACAGCGCCGAGCTCGGTTCTCGTGATGACTCCTGTTTGCTTGTCAGCTATCTCTCCTGCTGCGTGGCCAACAAAGACTTGATGGTGGGAGACATACCATCCCCGTCGGTATCCTATGTCATGCTATTAGTACAACAGGGAAGCTATGTGGGGAAGGGGACTCACGAATAGCAAGAACGCGTCTTTTAGAGCCGCCACGTCTTGCGGGGTCGAATGCGCCTAGATACGGTTAGTTTGTAACGTGCCGAGCTAACGCTGTAGCTGAAGCTGATTGTGAAGAGGCTCTTACATATGATCTCTCTTGGCCGGACATGGTGTGTTAAGGTTCAAGGGTTGGGCGTAGTCAAGGTGCGTTGTTGAGGTGCTTGGGCTCAGGCTGCGAGATGAAAATTATAACGTGGGGGGTGAAACATGGCATGTGCATGGTGGGGTAGCACAACCACCCCTGGACCGCCGGATAAGCTGATTTGTCAGCAAGAACACCGAGACGGCGACAATGTTCTTACTCAGATTACTTGGGTTTATTGGGCAGAAATGTGTGGTTTAATGTTTAAGCAGTCCTACTTGGAACTATTATTGATACACGAAACTTGTAGCCGAAAGCATGCAGAAATTGTCGCCAAAAATTTAAACTTAAAAAAAACTCTTGCGTTTTAGTGATTACTAGAGCCTGGAGTCTGGGCAATCAGGTCCCTAACCCCGCACCCTTCTCAAGTGATTGCCATCTACAGATAAGCGTTGCTATTTAGTTGCCAGTGTTTAGGCTATATTTTTTCTCCTGGGAATAGCAAAGGCAACTTTCTTTCCCCATTTTTCTCTCCATGTATTCCTCTTTAGCAAATCAGAAACCTGCCGGCACTAGTGGTCGTTTTTGCCCAGACAGCTGGGCTGCCGAACCCCGCATTCAGGGTCTCGGCAGCCCACATCGGGAGGGGGAGACCTTAATTCAACATCTCCAGAGTCCTTTCTGGAATCTTTTGCTATCTCTTTGCAAGGATCTTGCAACTCATTAGGTATCAAGTTGCGATGCAGTGCTGCTGATTGGTAGGATTTATACAAAATAAACTCAGCCACCATCGTCAGCTTACGACTATCCATTTACGTGATTGATGCAACTCGGTATAAGTTTACTCGCATCCTCCTGTTCATATTTATCTGTGTTTATAAATCATTTAGTTAAAATTATAGCTTATCCTCCCCCCAACAATATGTCTCTATCTCTCCGCGACCAACTCCTTCAAACAGCCCACGGTTACCTCAATGCACACAACAACCGTGACATGGAAAGCATCCTCGCTTTCTGTGCCCCCAATTGTGTTCACCGCGCCGGGCCGCCCACTGTTAAGAGCCCTGACCGCAACAATGACGAATACGCCACCTTCAACGTCGAAGTCTTCAAAGTTTTGCACACCTACCTTGCCACGATCACGGATGCGGCCGTTGATGATGTTAGCAAGAAGGTTGTGTTGTCCGTGGAAGCTAAGGCGACCGCCGACGCGGGGGAGTATGAGAATGAGTATGTTATTTTGTTGAGGATGACGGAAGACGGGAAGCAGGTGGTGGAGCAGTATGATTTTGTTGATAGCCATAGAATGATTGAGTGGATGGGGAAGCTGGGTGAGTTTGCTAAGGAGACGTGGGAGAAGAAGTAGATTGCAAAAAAAGGATTGAGATAAGTACTAGGGACTGAAGCCGGCTGTTTTTTGCGTATGATCTGCGTTTCAGAGGAAGGACAAGGAAGGTGTCATGCTATTGGAGTGAAAGGTGTAGGCAAAATTAAAGGCATGATATCCGCGGGATACATAACTTAGTGGTCTTAACATTGGGAGAGACATTGAGACTGACATGCAAAATATGACAGCACGGAATAAATGCTATGATACTTGCTGGTAGAGTCTTCCACCTGCGAATGTGAAGCATAAATTTGGCTGTTGACTCCCAGAGGTCATTCCAAATCTTTTTTCGGCTTGCTAGTTTCATTCTTCAAACATTGGCTTTACTTTAAAAGTATTGACGTCTTCTGTCCCTCCTCCCTGCTCACATTCGCTCGAGGTGGTGTAACAAATGACTTCGGTCTAATTCTTCTCGTTTTAGCTAACCTATATGGAATATATTAAAAGGTGTTATGATAAGTACTCTTTAAAATGTAACCGGATAACGTCAACGAATTCGAGACCCAAGTACCCGCTATTTCTAAGAGCTTCTTTTTCTCGTCGCGCTCTCTTGCCATAAATTTCCTGCAATAGCTCCTCTTCAAACGGTTCTAAACCGCCATAGAAGACTTTGTTTGCATACTTGCAACGTTCTACCGGCAAGAGATCTGGAAGAATATCGTCCAGGGTCTGCCACCACCACTCCTAGAATCCTTCAAAGCTTCTAGAGTACGTTTCACGCATTCGTTCATAGACCCCCATTATCAAATCGAGTTGCTCTCGTAGCTCCCCGTCCTCATCTTGGAGTCTGTCTTTTTCAGCTTCGGGAAACTTTTGCCGCCAAAATCGACCAATGCATTCCCCAAGTTCTCGGTGGCTATTCTCATTCAAACAATATGCAATACTACAGCACGTGTGTGCCATACCAAGCCGATCAAAAACTTCAAGGCGACAAGTTTCGGTGTAAATTGTTGCCATTTGACATTCTTCCACGCCGTTTATTCGGGCCCAATCCTTCAATCGCTCAAATTTCACTCTCGTACGGCCCACACAGTTGATTAGGTGCCATATAGGGGGTCCATTTTTCACCCTACATGTTAAGGTTTGACGAAAAGGTAGACAGCCACTTGATGAGCAATAGCATTGACATCCATCGGTTTGAAATGGGTCGCATATAGAGCTATAAAACTGTGCAATGTTTCCTAACTTTCCTGAACTTATTTTGTTGAACGACATCATCAGAGAAAGGTAAAAATATATATTAGGCCAAGAGTGTGGCGCGTCGAAGTTTGGATTCGCACCTTTCTCGAGGAACCATATGATAGCCTCGGGAATAAGCTCAAGGTCTCGATATCGACTGAGCCGGTAAAGCAAGGGAGTTTCTTGATGTCGATCTTTTAGGTCAATTGCCGTGATGCCAGATTCGTACAGGGCATCCAATAATTTCCCGGCGCCGTACCACCCGTCCAAAAAATGATATGCCAAGATATTATTATTTGGCCCAGATGAAATAGGCGTGGCGCAACATGAGCATTCTTCATCCGAAACAGCGGATCCAATTTTGTCTCTTGTTTTAACACATTTGAAGTCTAGTTCGTTAAAGTTCCGTAGAGACTTGTTAAGGTGCCGCACAACGCAATGGTGAATCCCACTGCTACCACATGAGCTTGCTCGTTCTAACATCATGCGATAACTCAATGGCGTGCCAGTCTTTGACCAGTCCCCGAGCATATCCTCAGACCACCAGTCAACCGGATGCTCGGACCAGTCAGAGAGCATAATATCCAATGATTCAATGTTATTTGTGCAAATCGCAAGTTCAATAGCTTCCATGGCGAAGCATTTCTCTTCGACCAAGATCTTGACGCCAATCGGCCAGCCTACGGCAAGTTTTAGCGGATGGAAGGTTCCATACTTTCTTCCCAAGAATTTTTTGCAGTTTGGAGATACGACGGCATGTCGAAGTCCATCAATTGACCGACGCAGGATCGGAGCTCCCAGCTCTCCGCATTCTAGCTCTACTTGCAGAGTTAGCCATTGTATAACCCTGTAAACCAGATCAGACACTAACGTTCAATGACTTCAGGATGTTTCATAATGAATTTGAGCGGATCTTCTGATCTGGCTGCAAAATTCTTATGTGGATAGGAATCACCGTGATCGAAGACCTTGTCCCAGATAACTGTATCGTCTAGATAAAAGAGCTTTATCGTGTCATATATGGGTATCTCCACTTGCTGGGAGAAGGAAGAGAACGCGAAAATTATCTGTCCTACTAAAAGTTCCATCGCAGTGAGTGAGGACATGTTCCTACCACTATATCAGCTCAATCGCTAGTCTCTCTTCAAATCCAGCTTACGTGTAGTTGACCCAAACGACATATCCTCGTGTGTGTTCCCATCCTAATGCAAACGTTTCTGAACGAGCAAACTTATCCACACCTGAGAGAGATGCTAGTCGGAGGAGTTCATGTAATTGCACCGTAAGGCTGCCGCATCGAGAACCGAGGATTGTGATGAGGAGTAGTATTTCCTACCATTCGTCAGGATTTCATCAAGCCTATTATTCGTTGCAGTTCTAACTTACGTGTAGCATCGTACATCCAGACTCGTCCATATCACTACCACTAGCATTGCCGGCTCGGAAACTGCTGCTGAGTTTCTCAATCAAGCTGTCCAAGAACTGTGCTACTTTTTCAATGTCCCATTCCAAGTCCCAGTATGAATAAAGGGTCTGCCGGTTCCCATCGGCTTCGCCGATCTCCGAAATTCCTAGTCCCCCACAAGCTCCAGCAAATTTATCAAACTCGCTAAAAAGCGGTGATTTGGCTTTTTCAATAGTTGCATAGAACTTCAGCGGAGATGCTATTGCCCAAGATCCTGCTCCACAAGTGGCACCCATTGTTAGCGCTACCGTTTTATTGAGGAACGGAAGTAGCCTAATAGTAAGGGTGTACAACCATGATCGCACATTTTATTGATTAAATGCGCAATGAGGATCATGCTGGGCGCGTCTCTCGTACTCGAACTGGAATACGGCTCGTCTTACGGTAACTAGCTTTTGTGATGGCCTACAGTGGCACTGTAATATTGGATTTGGGCCATGGTGAATTGTTCGGATACAATTGTCGGCAACTTGTCGCAAGGTACTTGGGCAATGGAGAAGCTGTCTTTGGGTCTGGATTTCCAAACTTCTCTTAGCGCTTTCTGATAACTGAGAAGTAGACACTCGTTCATAGTCTGAGGACTTTGCCTTGCCTCCAGTCATCATTCTAAGAAGAGCATCTCGTAACGACAATATCTCTGCTCGGTTGTGCTCTCTTTCTTTAAACAGCTTCGCGTCTATATCTGTTCCAAAGAGTCTTTGAAAGGTATTGAAATCAAGGCGGAGCTTCTCCAGTTCTTGTTGCGTAGAAACCGCGGCTTCTTGGATCTGTGTCATCGATGGACCCATAGACTTCAAGTGTGTTTTCAAACCATTTACCGATGCGGCTATTGAATCAGTATTATCGCCGACTCGAGCGACTTCTACTGTGGTGAGGTCGGCCGTATTCTGAAGCCAAGCTCCTACTGTCTTCCAGGTATCCTGGCTCGCTTGAGCGTCTTGACGACTAGCCTCGATGGTCGAGAAAGTACGAGAACTGAGGTCCCTGAATACTGTGAATAATCGGGGCTCACGTTTTAATCCTTTGATCTCTTACCATGCTGAAGTTTGCAATTCTAATTCTGTCATTAGTAACTCTTGCATGAGTTCCTGATGTATCCGGTTTATTCTTTGAACCTTTTCCTGAATGTCTTTCTCGTAACAGATACTACTGCCTTCCACAATGATTTCAAGGTTTTGTTTACGGTTGAGGTGTGTTGCGGGAAGAGGGACTCTAGAGACTGATGGAGATTCTTCATAGCTACGTTGGCATCTGACATAGCTTCATCAATTCGTTTGCGCTGCTGGGAAGTCAGGTGGATGAATACTGGGGAACCTGGGGCCAGAATTGTATTGCGGAATACAAGTATTCGCTCGATAGACTTTGTGACATCATTGAGTTGTTGTTCCATGCGCTGTGGCGTCTCCTTGAGGGCCTTCAGTAACTTAATCGATTCAAGCAGCACTTTTGCGACGCCGTCCCCGAATTGCGCAGCAGCAGCGGCGGCGCCTAGGACACTAATTGGGTCAACCATATCTGCTCAACGCTATGTTCTTCAGACGTTTGGCGAACTTTGAAGAAGGTGTACAGGCAGTATTATTAGACTAGGCAGCTACATATTGTAAAGTTTTGATATCAGGCTGACTAGTCGGTCACCTAGCGACGTGGTCCTCTCTTACTCGTTTCTCGTTGCGAGAAGCATAGTCACGTGGTGGTTCAGTAGCAGCAAGGACCGTCACACCACCATAGGATCCCTAGGAAATCGTTCAGGCTCCTCGATCATTGTGGTTACAACTCGAAGAATGGATATAAGAACGAAGGCAAGCTAGTACCTGTTGGATAAGTGGTGCAGCATCACATGACATGAATGGTGGAGCCCAATTTCCCAATTAGCTTCTAGCGAACTTCTAGGCGGAACTAGGCTCTCACATGTACAGCCTTATTTCGACAACTCTTCCAGCCTTACATACATCTGGTCGCCATTCTTCAATCCATCAATGGCTCAAGCTCCTTTCAGCCTCAACTTTCTGATTGTGCCACGTAGCTGTGGTCATGCCCCGCGTTATCAGACGCTTGACAGGGTTGGTACACCGAGGAGGTGTTCGTCTCGGCGCTCTGTGGATAGAGTGAAGGATTCTGCCTTGCATCCCGCGATTGGTAACCTGCAAGGCAGAGTGCTGCGCCTATCGGAACAGCAAAAAACTCTAGCTCCCAGTGTGGCCGAGTCATTGGTTTTGTTCACACTAAATCGCGCCCGATTTGCGAGGAGCCGTGGTTAGCAGCCTGGGCTACTCTAAGATATGAGAGATAATTCAAGTAGTACCCCGCTTTGTCACTTTCTTTTAAGCCCTCATTTCCCGCATGTTCATTCAACAGATCAACAGATCAACACGAATAAGACCTCTCTAGGCGATGTCCTCCAGGCCCCCCACATATCACAGCGACGTCAATATGGCGGCCCCTCCTCCTTACTTGGCGTCGAGCTCCATGTCTCGCTCTCGCACCTCACCCGATGACATCCGGTCTGTGGCGGAAGAACTGCTGCGCTCATCCCTCTCCCGTGATCCTTCCTTGACATCTTCGACAATCACCACCGTGCTGCCTTCCCTCAATACACCACAGTCTTCCACCAGGGAACGGCCAGTGAACAGGACTTTCTCCACATCCTCCCGTCGTACGAACGTCCGACCTGAGGCACCGATTCGAGGAGGCACCATGGCGAGCCCTTCTTTATCGTCCTCCTCGACCTTGACTAGGTCCACATCCTCGGGGACACGGGAGCGGCTTCGCAAGGCCGAGATGAAAGTCGATGAGTTGAGTCGAGATGTGGAGAATGAACGTGCCATCGCCGATCGACTTAAGCGCGAGGCAGACGTGTCTGCAACAGAGGCCAAGTTTCGGGAACTCCAGCTCAAACGAGAAGTGAATGCATCCAGTATCAGTTCTCCACGACGTTCCGCGGCGGGTATGTTCAAGTCAGTCTGCTCCACCGACTTGCTCTTTCTCATCGACACCACGGGCTCTATGGCGAATCACATCAATGCGGCTAAAGATCAGGTCAGGAGCATCATGAAAGATATTAAATTGGCATTTCTAAATGAAGCCGAAATACGCTTTGCTGTGGTGGGATACAAAGACCATGGAGATAAGCCCAATATTCAGTACCTCGACTTTACGTCGAGTGTTGATCGAGTGCATGCATTCCTCAACAGTTTGGATGCCTGTGGTGGAAACGATGCACCCGAAGATGTTCTCGGTGGGCTTCGACAAGCTCTCAATACATCATGGAAGCAGCAGACGCGGTGCATTGTCCATATCGCTGATGCTCCGCCACATGGTCACACGCTGCAGAGCTCACCATGCAAAGACGATCGTTATCCCAATCCTGGAGGCTGTCCTCACGGGCTCACCCATGAACCGCTGCTCAAGCAGATGATTGGACTCAAAATCAACTACGCTCTGCTACGGATCAACAGCAGTACGGACCGCATGGCTGCTACCTTCTATCAAGCTTACTCTGCCGTATCTGCGGACTGCGTTCTGCTCAGTACGAATCAATTCTATTTCGAAGTTTGTGGGTCGTCATACACCCCCTATCTTGGTGGGAAAAATTCCAAAGGCACCACTAACGGGGGCCTGCTTTTTGAAGAAGCAGAGCTTGGTACGACTTTCAGCGCACTTCGGCATCTGATTGTTAACATGGTTACCAACTCGGCATCTCGCACTGCAGTTCGAGCGTCTGCTGCCCGAACAAAGTCGACTGGCAAGAAGCTGTGGTCAGACCTGACTACTACTCTTGGAGCTATTGGCGAGGACGAGGACGAGGGTGATACCGATGACGCACGGCTGGAAACTGCACCTCCTAGGTGGCATGAACGTGGCTGGCTCAACGATACACTGGTTGTGGAGGGTTTCTCTCCCGACGTAGTGCGACACGACGCTAATACTCTGAATGACATGATGGCTCACGATGATAATATCACGATGAGCATCACGGGACTCACGGTTCTCAAGCGCTCGCATCCGTTCGCTCAAGGTGCTTTGCGTTTGGCATACTACGCCCGCACGGCAGCATCTGAGAATCGCTTCGTGGTCAAATCGTTCAAGAAGGATGGGAAGCGTCTCGCTCACTTGGCTGAAGATATGAGGTGTCAAGCCTTGTGCAAGGCCTTTGCTCTCGATTTCAACGCCTTGCTAGGAGAGGAGCACTCGATCGACTTTATAGTGACGACGTGCCTGAAGGGCAAGTCAGGGACGGACACAGGTGATGAGTGCTTGTCCCTCGAGCCCTTCATTGAAGGTACCTATGTTAAATATAACAACAATTGCGGCTTCGTCAACAAAGACAAGCCCAACGACCGCTTCAACCAAGCAGCGCAAGCCTTCTCTCACTTCACCTTCGAACGCTCCCGAGGCCGCTTCCTGGTCAGCGACCTGCAAGGCGTAGGCCACATCCTTACCGACCCTGTAATCCACACGCTGGACCCAGAGCGTTTCAAGCTCGCGGACGCCAACCTCGGCAGAGAAGGCTTCAAATTCTTCTTCGCCACCCACGTTTGCAACAGCATTTGCGCTAAGCTGGGCCTCAAGACCAACGCCTCCATGCTCATGTCCAACAAATTCCACTTCCGCGAGTCCTGGCCCAGCATCTACAACACTACCTGCTGCTCTAACAAGCTCTGTGGACGCATCATGCGCGTCACGTCCTCCAAGGCCTCTGAGAAGTTCCCGGGATATCGTTGGTGCGATACATGTTGGCCGCAAGTGCGGGTGGATAGCGCCAAGCTGATTTGTGTGGCGCCAGGCCCGCATCATGAGTTTGAGGCTAGTGCGTTCTTTTATGAGAGTCAGGGACGGAGTACACCGAGACGGTGTGTAAAGCATAGGACGGCGGAGGAAGATATTACGAAAGCGGAGACCGGGACGAGAGTGAGGACCAGGTCGGCGGTTGTGGGGGATGGGTTTTGGGCGCGCTTGAAGAGTGCGAAGAGGGAAAAGAGTATGATGTCTTTGAGGAGTCGTTAGAGAGATTTCCAGAATGTAATGTAATCAATGATATAAATTTCTTTAATGTCAATCACATACATATACGTATATGTATAACGCATGGAGGCTGGTGCAGGTTACTCGAGTGCAAGCTATCAACAAATTTTTACATCGCTTGCCACAAAAATATCTAGCAGGCCTGACTCTTCTAGTGGATACAGAAGTCTTTCGACCCATATTGGACTAGAATTTCTCTTCATCGTCGTGGTCTCTTAACTTTAGTATCACAACAGACAGCCTACCTATTTACACAGACAAGCGAGGCCTGGGAATGGTCATTCAACCTTACCCCAGCAGCCTGTATACGAATTATTTAATGACAAATTCAAGGAGTAACAATAAAGCAGCAGCAACAAGATTTCCTTATGTGCTAAGCCATAAATGACTCAGTAGATTTCCAGCACAATAATTATGAAAAATATCCAGCGACCCCTTTCCCTCGCCTATATTTCCAAATTGATTAGCCCATCCTCCCTTCTTTTTATTTTCAGGGAACGAAAGAAGAGTATTGTTTTTATTATGTGAGATCAGTATGGTCGCAGAAGATAAGTAGAGACTGATCTGCGAATTCAGTGAGTAGTTGTCTTTGTGAGACACTCAATACATGATAGAAAGGGCTTCAGGGCCGATGGTGTGCACTTGAGATAAAGGGAGAATTCTGGCTTAGTGACGTTAGACGTGGAAAGACGCGTATTCATACCGATGTAGAAGAAGGTGAGAATACGAATAAGATACTCAAAATCTAACTCTGTATTTACTCTAGAAAGTGATGAATACAGAATCTCTAAGTGATATCTAATAGAACAAATACTCCTCCAGTAAACCCCACTAGAGACAACCATCTATCCAACCACGACAGGAAATATTCCCCGAAGTTCAGTCGAAAGAATGGGAATATGCAGTATGTAGTACACAAGAAACTAAAGAAGTCCTGAACTATCTGGAATGAGTTCCCATGCACTAGAAGCCCGTCAACAAGATGCTAATCCCTATCCTGACCCACCCCGTTCTCCCATGAGCCCATATTTCCCACCCCACCAATCTATATACACAATATACAATATACAACCCTCTAAACCTCTAAAAGAGATTCTACGCAGCCATCTCACTAATAACACTCTGTCCAGACCCCATCTGCTCCAACCCACTCCCCATCGCACTTCCGGCTCCAGCACCCTCACCGCCTTCCTGCGTAGCATAAAACGCCTTATCCATGGGTCCCATCAACATCTTCAACACATTGCCCGTCCATCTCGTAACATCCGCAATATCCACCCCAAAATCCATTCTCGCCAAGTCGTTCAACCTCTGCATCGCAGGACCAGTGTTCGCAAAACTGATAAACTCAACCGTGACCTGACTTTTCGGCAATCCTTGCGCAATCAACCAACTTGCCATCTCAGTGAGAATGGTTTTTGGATCCGAGCCTGCCTTCCACTCGCCGTTGGTTAGGATGTAGAAACTCATTGGTCGAACGATCTTTGGGGCCACGCCGGCGATCTTCTCGCGCTTCTTGCGATCGATGCCTTGCTGCTGGGCGGACTTCTCTTGCAGGTAGCGATGCCGGTAGGTCTCGAGTTGAAGAGAGAGGCGCTTGGAGATGTCAGTTGCGGCTTTGAGTTGTGTAGCTTTCTTTTCTAGGTATTGGCAGAGGTCGAAGGTGTCTTTGCGGCGCCAGGTGTCGTAGGAAACGGTGAAGAAAAGCTCGGTACCATCTGGGGACATGCCTTTTACCGTGTAAGAGAGAGCTTCGAAGAGGCGTTTTACGTCAGGCCAGACAGAGGCCATTGAAGCGGAATCGTCGATAATAAAGACCTGATGTCGGGTTAGTATAATATCTTAAGGTGGGAGGAAGGATATGTACATGATCTCGATCGCTGAGTCCCTTGAGTCGATGGGCTCCTGGTAACGGTGGGAGTTTCTGGCTCTTCTTGATCTTCTTGTTGGCTCGCTTCCATTCGAGGCATGTGTTGAGAGACAGGTATTCTATGGACGGTCCGTGTTCGGGAAGGTACGACATTGTGCTCGCTGTGTCGGAATTAGAGTATGGTGGCGGAATAGCTTCATGTTGTGTAGAAGGACGGCTAGTTTCGACATGAGTATTTGAATCATTTCGAAGTTTAGTCGGGAAGAGAGAAAATCCAAATCCCCGTTTTGATGGTTTGGGAGAGAGCTTGGGCTGTTCTTCTTGGATCATGGTCGTGAAGGAGACGGAATCAGCCTGGACGCTTTGTGCGGTGGGACCAGAGTAGACACTGGATGAATGCTGACTGCCGGCTCGACTTGGAGCACGGCTCGCTGCTTGGCTTGGTGCTTGACTTGCTGCTTGACTAGGAGCCCTACCCAGACTTGTTCTCTTTTCATTATTGACAGTTCGAGGATCAACGATTGCATTTTCAAGATCCCAGTCTGCTTGAGTCCGGAAGGTCGTCGTAATTTCTTGCGAGAATATCCGAGCGTTCTCTGTTTTCCGTGATGGTGCACAGGTAACATGAGAGTTGGGCGTAAGTGGCCCATTGTTGAATACTTGCTGGGGTAAGTTCTGTTGCAGTGGCACAAGTGGAGCTGGGAAAGGTACAAATGCTTGGTCAACATATTCGTGGCGCACATTCGCTGGCGGTAAAGACGGAAGTTGAAACTGTGATTGGAACTGTGCCTGGTTTGGGGGTTGGACCTGAGGCTGCGGTTGAAAATCAAGGGGTGGGGTAATCATATACGCATTATCATACTCAGTATTCCTCTGGTTTGACATATGCGACATTGCTTGAGGCGGCCGTCTGTATTCAAACTGCGGGTGAGGGCGAAGGATTCGATGCCTTACTGGTTGTGCATCAACGACACTTCCTTCATAATTGCTGGCATGGGGTGACGTGAACGGGGTAATTGGCGAGGCCTGGGAGTTGTCATCCACAATCTGCCAACTGGCAAGAGAGCCATTTATTTCCCTGTCAAGATCTGTCTTTACACTTGCAGCACTACTCAGTTGAGCATGCGTCAGTGCTGGGCTGGATATATCGCTAGGTGGCCGGGCAGGTTGCGAGCTGCTGACGACTGAACCAGTGACTTGTGATCGCCATTTCTCAACATTGTTGACTTGTTCCGCAATCGAGGATAATCCAGGTGGCGAAGGCCGCGGCGGGACTGGCAGAGGTTTTGTTGGAGGCAAAGATCGAAGAGGAGGCAGAGATCGATGGCCACTACTATGCCTAGACGCTTCGTCTCCCGAATTCGATCCTAGTCTTTGACGTGCTCGGGAAAGCACCCCTTCAGCCTTCCGCCACAAAGCTTTCGCATTCGGCCGATCTTCCTCCCATAGCATTTCCTCCACCATTGAGTCCAGGACATCTTGGGTGATGTAGTCGGAGCGTCTTAGCCTATCTTCAATCTCTTTGTGCGCGTCAAGGACCGATGGTAACACTCGCTCGCCATCATGGAAACAATCCCCGCCCTTGAATAGAATTCTATCAGTGTCGGCCAGCCGTTGTTTTCGATAGTCCTCCAGTCCTTTGAATCCGTCCGCGATCCACATCGCCGCTTCACTGTAAATACAACCAAGAGACCAAATATCAGCTGGCCAGGTGATCTTGCTGGAACTCCCAGACGACCGCTCATCCGAGTTGTAAGGCATGTAGCATTCGGGCGCTTCTAAAAAAGGGTAAGAGAATGGCTCCATAGAGGTAGCGAGATAGTGAGGGCTTACCATAAGTCGGGGTGTCTTTCATCTCATTCGCCTTTGATAATCTGTTCTCGGGGAGGCCACCTTTGGGATTGCTTGCCCCGAAGTCTGCAAATTTGAACAACCAGTCTGCAGTTTCAGCGCCATTACTCACAACCAGAATATTATCTGGTCTCACATCGAAATGTCCCCTACTACACATATCAGTATTTAAACCAAGGAATGTGGGAATAGAAACATACTCGCGGGCAGAATGTATTGTCTTCAAACCCTTGATAAGTTGGAACAGACCCTCCCAGAACTTGATTATGTCCCCTCCGCGACTAGGAGGTGATTCTCTCCTGAAATATTCCTCCAAGGAACCTTTGTCGGCAAACTCCAGGAGAATGTTATAATTATCTCCATGGATATAGCTTCCATAAAACTTGATGATGCTCTCCGCCTGTTTCACACTACGGAACCCATTGATTTTCTCATTATATCGAGGTTCTCCACCTTTGGTTGGGTACCTCTTCAGCAGGAAGGTGTTTGGGTTAGGATTGTTTGCCTTTTGTGCTATTAGCAAAACGTCCTCAATAAGGACCAAGATCTTACCGTTTCTTGTCCACGAGAAATCATCTTGTTATGGGGTCCATACACGTTGATCACATATTTATCAGAAATTCCATTGTCACCACGGGGCTCTGTGGATGTGATAGGTAGGAGCCGCTGATTTCCAAAGTGCTTGTGAAGCATATGAGCGTCGAATATAGGGACGCAGTACATCCTCTGCTTTTCGCAAAATCGCCGAAGAAATGTTGGGTCGTCCTCCGGCGTTGGAAACCCTACGGGAGGGCGAGACTCGTCAAAGGGCAGCCGCCGATCTGAAAGCTCCTCATATCGGGCAAACTCCTCAATATAAATTCCCTGGCCAATTCGTAGAAGGATAGCGAATACTGCAACGTGTTCCCGCAGTAGGAATTCTGCATCTACAGGGGGATATTTGGTTGCGAAGACCTCGGAGAGGATCTTGTTCAGCTTTTGGCAGCCATCAGCCGCGAAGTATGCCCTGAGAGTCTCTAGTGGCATGAATTGGGCCCTTTCACCAGTTACTATATCCCCTACCACCTCAACCCAAGATTGACTCTCCCATTCAAAAAACGCATTCAGAGCGACACGTTGATGAGGCTGCGGCATTTGAAAATCCTTGACGATCTTGCAGAGGGGTCTGAGACGTAGATGTCAAAGCGGAGGCTGCAGATATAATCCGGTGTTGATAACGATGATCATCTGCACAAGGCTGTGGATTTTCAGAGGCACGGATGTTCAAAGAAGGGCGAGGTCGTATTTTGGGGGACAAAGATCTCCAACGCGGTGGAAAAAGCATGGGGCAGGCTGAGCCATGCACTTCGCAACCTGGTTGACGGGTGGCCGTCCAATTGGCTTAGTGACGGCAATAGAGCCCCGCAGTCAACCCTGTCGCCTGGGATGAAATATGTGGGAGGTCGTGGGTCGACCACAGAATAAGACATGCCGAGCCTTTTCGGGTAATATTATTGGTCAACTTGGGGGCTCCTAGACGTCTTCGGAGGTCTTCTCAGAATCCAACCCAGCAAACCGAGCCGTGCTGCAGGTACAGTCATGACACTAGCCCTTGAATATTGGATTAAGGCATGTGGGAGAGCTCAAAAAAATAATCATGATAGCCGTTGGATAGGGGCGGTGATGGCACCTTCCCAAGAAGGTTCCAGTAGCCGTCAAAACGCCATAATATTGTGGGAGAGAGATAAACCAGGTAAGACATGCATCATCCACTCTCGGCAGACATGCCACAGTCAAGTCCGTGGGATATCTAGCCGTGTCGGTTAGCTGTTCCTCCACACGGTTGCAGTGGCGCCCATATGATTTCGCCTCCCGGTATCTGGTAGAGTTATGGACTTTTTGCATCTTTCTTCTCCCCTTTGTTTTCCCCTGGTGCCCTCATGGATCTTCGACCAGAATCGGGACGAAAAACAAAAAGACTGGGGGTGGTGGTGCGACTTAGGAGAATGTCTGACGGACGAATCTCCTTCGAGTATCTGAGCACGTGGGCGATTGTCAAATTCGGCCCTTCGAGCTCCCCTTGCCCAAACACGCCATCGCGGGCGGGAGGATTTCGCCCCTGGCTTCACGTGTCAGCAAGGCTTGCCCCTTGACGGAGTACGAGATCGATTTTGGGATGAGAAGGAGACCTATGGAGGATGAAAGAGGAATCAACGTCGATGAAGGTCGTCGGAAGTGAAGCTTATGTAATCTCGCTTAATATAAGATCATGTGCGGGTACCCCTCTTAAAGCGACTCTGACAACCCCTCAGCGTGCTCTGTATTTCTCGATCTCGGTCATTCCCCTTTCCCCAACTACTGAAGGACAGGTTAAGTACCTTCAAACCTGCATTTTAACAACATGAATCTGTTCAGCTATTTCTTTCAATTCTTTGGATATGGGCAGAATGCGCAGAATGCGCTAAAGAGCTTGGAAGCCATTGCGGGCGAGCAAATTGTCCCAAAGGTTCTCATCATTGCTATGGTGAACAAACCAGAAGTAATACTGATCATGACCTACTTCACTGACCCTCCTCAGTTCAACCGAGAAGCGGCAAACTGGCTTTCGGACGATAGTGCTATTAAATTTGACCAAGCTATCCACATACCGGGCCTGTCGCACGGATACGAGAACGTACACTGTAATGCGGACAAAACCGTTTGTTTGTTAATCACAGGCATTGCATGTAAAGTATTGTCATTCTTGGGACATGCTAATAGCTAATGATTCTGGAAGTGGTCAACGCTGCGCTCGCTATTTCGGCACTCACTACTTCGACTCTCTTTGTTCTTTCGAAAACTTACTTCATACTCTCAGGAATCGGCGGGGTGAATCCAAAAGTTGCCACAATTGGCTCAGTGGCACTGGCAAGATTCGCCGTTCAGGTCGATTTACAGCTCGAATTTGATGCGAGAGAGATACCCACGACATGGACCACAGGTTACGTGCCAATGAGAGCACCTTCACACAATTCATACCCGGAAACTATCATGGGATCCGAGGTGTTTGAGCTAAATGACAATCTAAGACAACATGCCATATCTTTTGCCAAGATGGCAACTCTCGTGGATTCCGCAGCGGCAGCAAATAGTCGAGCTTTGTATGCCGACTCTCCCGAAGGCGTCTACGATGCCGCTACTTCGAAGCCGCGTATTATTGAAGGAGATGTTACTGCTAGCAACATGTTCTTCCACGGGAATCTCTTGTGCGAAGGGTTCGAACAGGTCGTCAAACTATATACTTCTGGCCAGGCCGAGTACTACATGACGGCAATGGAGGATACGGGAACCTTGTCAGCTCTTCTCAGGGCAGCGCTTCAGAAACGTGTTGACTTTTCCCGTATCATTCTCATGCGAGCCGGTTCTAACTTTGATCGGAGCTTCTCAAATAGCGACATCGCCTCACTCCCATTCGTCTTTGACCACGGAGGTTTTACACCTGCGTGCCGAAACCTCTATCTCTCTGGAGTCAAAGTCATTCAAGGAATTCTAGAAGACTGGTCGACTAAATTTGAAAAGGGCGTCAAAGCAAACAACTATGTTGGTGATATTTTTGGCTCACTTGGTGGGACCCCAGATTTCGGGCCAGAAAACTGTGTCTTAAAGCCATAGGTTGTGGTATAGTAACGGACTGATGTTATTACGTTCAGCCAGCCTTTTATAAGTCGTGGGAGAAGCGGGATTCGAGAAAGGCGTTTAGTGGATTGAAATTTATGCCAACTCTCTCGGGACAGACATATTTCAAAGACTGTCTATCCCGTGCAATCGGTGGAACATTGCGATATTTAGTAGGTACGTCTATTTCCTATAATAATCACGTGCTTAGCCTCGTTTTGTTCTTATTGAGAAATTGAAGGCTCACATTGCCGTTAAAATCCGCTGAAGCTTATAATAGTGATAGAAATGTTCGATCTGCTTGTGAGCTAAATAGCAGCTCGGAAGTCGGGATGGGGAAGTTGCCTCTGAACAAATCTAACTGTGCGAAGGTCGACGAGACTTGCTGCTCGTAGGTGTCAAGTATGTCGGTTATGCAAATTAAGTTCCAAGTGAAGGTTTTCGTGTGTAAGATTCAATAGTGGTTCGTTAGAAATTTGGCAGTTCCATTGCTTCTCTGTCAGCTTATTTGGGATCAAGATGGATTTGAGAGGTAGAACCTAAGGTCTGGGTATCCGTGCCACGGGATACCCTTGTGCAGCCTTAGTTATACTCATATCCTAATCAACGGCTGTGGGCAATAAATAGCAGAGCTCTTCGACGTGAATAATCCGAATTGTTGAACAGCAATTCATTTCTGTGGGCATATTTTTCTAATTTTCTTATTTGAAGATATAACTCGAGGTTTGAGCGAATATTCATATCTGTTTCCATTGGTGATAATTTCCTCCACGGGAGAGTAACATATGTACGGAAAGCTATAAGAATGAAGTATGCTAGCGAATTGGCACTTGGACTTTGATTTGCGACTTTAACTTTTCAGCTACGCCGCACCCCAATAAAATTTTAGATTACTAAATTTATAGGCTATCTCGCCTATAATTTAGTGCTTAGAGGCCTATATTTCTAGTAATTAATCCCTATAATTATAGGCTTACTTCTCGTACTCACGAATTATAGCTTTATTCGCAACTTTTACTTTCGACTTTAACTTTAAACTGCACCGTACCCTATAAAGGTACTAAAAACTATTACTTATTAAGATACTCTCTCTCATCCCCTATTTTATCTCCTCCTCTCTCTTCCTCTCTCCTCCTCTCTCTTCCTCTCTCCTCCTCTCTCTTCCTCTCTCCTCCTCTCTCTTCCTTACTTTTCATCTCTTTTTTTTCTTCCTTTCTCTTCTTATTCCTCTCTCTTATTCCTCTCTCTTATTCCTCTCTCTTATTCCTCTCTCTTTTACCCCTCTTATCTCTTCCCCCCTAGTCCCCTTTCCCCCCTTTGCCCTTCTCTTTTTATATAAACTCTTATAATACCAAGTCTTATTTCTACTTACTATTACTATTAAGAAAAGGGGAGGATAGAAGTAAAAGAGAGGAGGAGGAGAGAGGAGCAGAGGGAGAGTTTTAGTAGGCGATGATTTTTGGTGGGATGCAGCGCAGCCGAAAACTCAAAGTCACAAATCAAAGTCCAAGTGCCAATTCGCTGGTATACTTCATTCTTATGGCTTTCCGTACATATGACCAGGCAATGGGATATCAAGGAATGGGTCCGCGATGTCAATAACACTAACGGGCATCGAATAACCTTCAGCATCCCATGGCGTCCTTCTTTGAATTTGAGTGCTCGACATATTCTTCTACTACTGCCCTACAGCTGAAATATTCATCTCTAAAGGGTTAATAACATCTACCATGACTGTTGCAGGACGAAATGAATTGGTGTCTCGATCGAGTGCTCGGGAAATACCAATGCTTTGACTGACTGCTGGCCTTCATAGTTGAAGAATTCATTTGCAAGGAGGAGCAGGTTCACAATGCGAGGTGGAAAAGAGCGCTCAAGTCCAGGAGGCTGAGGGGGTGGTTATATGGCGAATTGATCGACATACCCCTGCGCAAATCAGTGAATTTATAAGAGGAATGCCGTGTTTTATTAAACCCCCCTAGCCGAAAATGGAAGACCGCCAAAACCTCAAAAGAATTCTTCAGCCTCGTTCAAATGACCGCCCCCTCCTCAACAACATCTGCATGCGCTGAGCGCCCGATTGCTCTCATTCCGAGAAAGAAGACCACCAACAATGGTCTTGCTTTCACAATGGGACCGCCAATAATCCTCACCATGTCGAAACAGAGACGGTTGTGGAAGCCCAAAGACCGCTCTCCTTCTTGAGCCCCAATCCCGTTCTTGCGATGTCTACAAAAAGCCATGCTTTCGCTGTTCGAGCGGTTGTTCTATCGAGCTATCGACTTACAGACGTTGCTGACTTCATCACACAATCTGAGTCTCCCTCGAAATTGACGCTTACTTTGTAAAGATATGAAGTTAAGCACGGACTCTCTCCTACCACCGCGAATCCAGTGTGCACTCACTGCAACCGCACTCCGGAGAAAGTCTCGAATACAAACACGTCGAAACGAATTCAACAGCGAGTTGTGTGCTCTGTGCCACACTGTTCATCGACCTTCAGCCGACCCTCTGACCTCGCTCGACATCTGAAGTCGATACACGGGCCCAAAACGAAGTGTGCGTACCCAAGCTGCAGATATGCAACTGGCAGGGCAGACAAGATGAAGGAGCATGCGCGGAAAATACATCAAACTGTTGGTGAGTCTGAGCGCGATTCGTCCGAAGCTCTCTGTTGCTTCTCGTCGGAACACAGATGCTAACTTAGCTGTCAGATACAGACTCGGATGCTATTATTAGTGACGTGTGGAATTTGGGATCTACCGCAACTGAGGTCGTCTTTGAAACTATTCGCGGGCACGACGCCATAGATTACAACATAGTTGATATGAGCGGAGGATGGTTCATGACAGGCACACATGTTGATATTGGTTCTGGTAATTCTTGGGGTACACCATGGGACTACGTCGATCTCCATGTCATTCCAGAATGGAGCGTGCCGCATGTTTGATGAATACAAGAGCCGGGATTCATTCACTACTCTCATGAAAGCTTTCAAGGATCATTTACCTCACAAACACACTTCCGCCAAATTTCCTTCAAATTTTAAGTCAGAACCTACCATCATTGATTGCATCCTTCTTTAGGTAAGTATAGAGGAGCAGGGGGTCCTCGTTCTCGGGAAAGAATTCCATTTTTCGGCTCATCCACACTTAAACGGCTTTTCACCCGTTCCAGGATGTGTAGAAAGATCGTGCTGATGTCTCCCCTACCGTGGCTGCGATTCGTTTAATTGCTTTATTGTATGCTGCTAGACTTGTTTTGTCACCTCTTCATTCTTCCCTAACGTCAAAAGATCGTTGGAAATACATATAATCCCTCGTTTGTTAACCTCAAAAACTCTTCGACGAGTTAAGTGCCACCTTCCTCCGGCTTGAAGTTTTGGAACTGCTTATTTGAGGTTTAGAGAGTTCCTCTTCAACTAGAAGCTTGTGATTCGCCGTTGGTAGCCAACCTTGCTTTACACTGCCCCCTAAAGAATAACTGGTCGCTGATTTACGCAGCCTGCGTGCACAACCCAACTGATATCACTTTGCAGCCACCGGCGCTTCGCGATTAGCAGCGAACTTCCTGGGATAGACCGTCCTTTACCCCTTTAATCCTCGCGATACTAAAATTGGACCGCCGCATTTTGAGAGAGCACATCTTTGATCTTCCACTATGTAATTCCTTCTGCACATCTTCTGATTGGTGCGTTTCGAAGTCCGGGGAAGGGCGGGGAAGACACAAGCGTACCAGATCTTGGAACAACGATCTCGGATTCTCGGGCAAAGCATCGGGAAAATAGGTTCCATTACTTGCATCAAAATTAGCTTGGTCTGGCGCATGATCAACATCTTTTGGGCAAACATCCGGGGAAATGACCTCGAGTGGGAAGAAGAGGTCCGATCTGAGCAAGGTTTCTCCACATCGTTCACTCACTTTCTCGGCATATACGCAGCCCATGTTGACACTATTCTTGCTATGTAGTTTGACGGTAGCATAAATAGGTCCGTTATTTTGCAAATGAAAATTACTCCTCGAGAAGTCCATCAAGATCCTTGATCCTACGTTCAAAATGGTCTCAATTATATCCTTCACGATTACTATCTTAGCTACTTTTGCCACAGCTGCTATTCAAATTGCAAGTCTCTTCCAAATAGAAAGCCCTTAAACTTTATATCTATGGCTGTGCTTGCCATTAAGTTGGATTAGTAACTGATTAAATGGCTCTAGGTCCCAGGCTCAACAATAACCACGGCAGGAACAAATCAGCATATGCAATCCCATGGCGGAGGTATTGTCGAGGTCGACAACGTCTTCTACCTAATTGGAGAGAATAAACTTAACGGAAGTGCTTTCCAGAGCATCAATTGCTATTCCAGCACTGTGAGTCTACTTTGCCGCTAAGAATACGGCAGACTTATCTCCACTTTCCCTTTAAATCCAAACTTCAAAGTTGCTTGAATACAGACATTTCAGACCAACACTGAAACTACCGTTTCAGGATCTCGTCCAATGGACATTTGTAAACGAACTCCTCACACTCCAAGCTTCTGGTGATCTCGGCCCGAATCGTGTGGTGGAGCGCCCACATGTTATATACAATAATGCTACGAGCAAATACGTCATGTGGATGCATATTGATGACTCGACCTATGCAGAAGCGAGGGCCGGCGTTGCTACTTCTTCTAGCATTTGTGGAGATTATACTTATTTGTGAGTTGTTCGAGATGAGAGTTACTGAAGTGGTTGTAGGAGAAGAGACTTACAAATTTCAGGGGAGCGAGCCAACCGCTTGGCTTTCAGAGCAGAGATTTGAATGTCTTCAAAGGTAAGGCTTCCGTCATTTAGAGAGGGTTATAGAAATTGACTGATTGAAAACAACCAAAGACACCGATGGCACAGGCTATCTTCTGACCGAAGACCGCGCCAATGGCCTAAGGATTAACCTCCTTTCATCCGATTATTTGAGTGTAGATTCGGCTATTTATCTATATGCGCAAGACTATGAGGCTCCGGCTTTGTACAAAAGCGGAAGTACTTATTTCATGTTTGCTAGTCATGAAAGTGGATGGTGTTCGTTCCCAGTCACATTGCGCCCCCTCTATGAATCCCATCCTATGCCATGGTAATATAGCTGATATAGTAACAGCCCCAAATGACAATATCTATTGTACAGCTACCTCACTAACTGGACCTTGGTCAGCCTGGGCTGATTTCGCTACTGCGGGGACAAACACTTTCTCAAGTCAGACAGCGGCAGTGGTGAACATCAACGGTGTTGTCATGTATGCAACCATTTCAAACATCCTCCCCTTTCCCTTTTGAAAACTATTTCGGTGTCATCAATCAAAACATCACTGACCCTCTTCAGGTACATGGGCGACCGCTGGGAGTCCACAAACCTTATGACCTCAACCTACATCTGGCTCCCTCTCACCATCTCCGGCATAACAGCAACGCTGCACAACGAGGTGAACTGGATCCTCGACATCTCAGCCGGAACATGGGCCACCGGTCCCTCGGAAACTACACCCGAAGCTGAATCGTCTGCTAATTCTTGGGCTGGTGGCGCGAGAATTTTGAGCTGTTCGGCTTGTTCGAATGCGAGCGATGTGGGGTATATTGGTGGTCCGGCACCAGGTGGAACGTTGAGTTTTAAAGGGATCTCGAGTATGTACTCAGAAAGGATATCAATAGGAAGAGGTCGCTGAGCGGAATACTGACGAGTGCAGGTACTGTATCAACGACGACTACAATCCGTATCCATCACAATAACGGCGATTCAACGCAACGGTATTCAAACGTGGTTACCAATGGAGTGAGTAAAGTCGTTGCTTTCTTGCCGACTACGAGCGGTGTCCCGGGAACGAGTACTTTGACAGTGCCACTCAATGCAGGAACAGGAAATACTATTGTTTTCGAAGCTTATAATTCTGGCTGGGCACCAGATATAGATAGGCTGATGGTGCCTGTCTCGTGAGGAAAGAAGGTAAGTGGTGCGAGTGGCGACCACAGATGAGCATTCTAGCGGGAAAAGAAAGGAAGAGTTGGACATATGTGGACTTTGCGTCAAATAATTTAAATCTTTTTCGTGCATCTCGTCGATATGAGCTTCCGAATTCTTTATCGCTGCTGAAAATTTCAAACATATTATTTCAATACATATTTTCAAGGGCCATAGAAGTTTCAGGCAAGTGTTCTTCAGCTCAGTTGCTATCTCTTCTTACTCTCTGACCTCTCCACCATCGCTCCAAAGTTGGGAAAGCATATCATACTCGTTGATCAACATGACAGAGCCGCCGTCATCTTGTTTCCGCATGCACGATAGTACAATTTTCCCTTGAGAATCATCAGGCAACAGCACATGAACATCGTGTAATCGATACTCATCCGGTAGCACCTGTATCAAGAAGTCTTCCTCCCTAGGCGGGGTGCAAAATCCAAAGTCTTCGTTGGTGTGCAAATCCTGGTAGAAGTCTCTCTCCTCGATATCCATCACCTTCTTCGCAACACAGGCGGCAATATCCGCATCCCAAATCCCCTCTCTATGTAGCGGTCCCGTAGACTGCAGCAGCTTGATAGCCTGCAACCTCACTCGATGAATTCGACATTTAATGGCGACGAAATAAAGTGTTGGAATCCATCCCATGCCCATAGTCGCTTTCGATTTACCGATATTATGCCCGTGCAGTATGTCAGATATTTTAGGAAAGATTTGTCGTATATGTATAGCCTTCATCAGCATGGTGACGAAATCGTTAGCGTGGGCATCGTAGATCCATTCATCCGTGGGAGAGAGACATGCATGTGCCATGATGGTGGCCATGATGCGGTAGAGATGTAGCATCTCATAGGCGAAGGCCCCTCGGTCTGGCATTTGAACAAGAAAGGTGGCTCTAGAGGCTTTATAGGTGTGTAGCCAAGATGTGAGCTTTGCCAGAATGTTGGTTTGATGGTTAATTAGCTCTAGAGACAATTCGGCTTTGAGAGATACTCTTTGTTCTCTGACCTGCTCAGTTAAATAAAAGATATGAGAGAATAATTGATGCAAATGCTGCCCTGCTTGCTCGATAGATTGGAACATAGGAGTCGGGATTCCTACATCGGAGATTGGGAGACATATGCGCGGCTTCTGGAATGGTTGTACGAAAAGTTGTACCTGAGAATAGATCCTCGAAAATTCTTCCATGATTGAGTCGTCTGTGGAGTCTCTAGAGTGGGGCAGCAGAACAGAACCGCTGAGTTCAAGCTCGTCGAGAAGGTTCAAACCATTCTCTAGATGGGATTGGGCAATTTTGTAGCGTCCAAGGAGGAGTTCGAGACAGATGAATACGACACAAGTGATGAGGGCGATGCGGATATCGGTTTTCACTTTAGCCGAGGAGCGCGATTGAGTGAGATAGCCAATTGCTTTGCTGTACTGTCGCAACATGAATTTCTCATGTCCATCTAAGGGAGGGCCTTTTCCCATTTTACTCTGACCATTGAGACACTCCCTCTTATGAGCAGAGCTCAAAGCTAGGACAGCATGCCACACTGCTGGTTCGTTCGAGGTGGCTTGAAGTAACATGGTATCCCAGAACGATGAAGCGAAAAGTCCGGGGAGTTTGGTGGCCGTTCGGAACTTGAACCACTCGAAGTACGAAGTCTCGTCCTTGGTACCTGCAAGGCTTAAAGATGGTTCAGTGTGTGGCGGAATTGCGTGGCAGTCTTTTGACTTCTGCGAACCAATGGATTGACAGCCGGCGGCTCTGCCCCCACCTCCCCATATCCCATAGCCATCACAAGTGCGGCCGGTAGACACACACCTGTAACAGGCGGGTCTATATTCATCACACTTGACTCGTCGGATCCTGCCGCTCAATGAGTACTTCGAGCATATAGCAAAAGAAGGCAGCAGGGGCTCACTTGCAAGTCCTGCAGCCAGACTTAGATTTCGTCTTGCTCGTGCGCGAAGTCTTCGCCTTCACCTCCAGCTTGATCTTTCCTCCCATGTTTGAAACCTGCGTCATCTTGTGTGATGTCTGCAGTGTTTCTGCTTTGCTTGGGCAGCCTACTCGAAATGGAGGAAGAAGGACGTTGAGAACGGAGTTTAGTGACCCGCTTGCGTAAGCCACGCTGACATGAGTGGCTAAAAAATAGGGGGCATGCAAGGAATATTAGCGAGCTCCTATTCGTTGATTCGGTTTCCCTGGGCGCTGATTGGCCACCCCACTTGCGTGCATATCCCCATAGAGAAGGAGCGCCTATCTATTGTCTCCGACTCTCCTTCAGTTCGTTCCTTAAGACATAGTATTTCAACTCAGCCGCTGTGCTATAATCCATATCTCCGACCATCCGCTCCATCTAAAACTAACCCACTTCACACTAATATGCTTTAGAGGAAATGTCGAAATATAAATTCCCAAGTGCCATCATCTACCTTTAACTCTATCTCCAAATCGCTCTCGCCTTTTCAATTTTTACTTCTTTCCAAACAAATCTCACCCTTCTTACAGAAACCTTCACATCAAGATGTCTCCCAAAACAGTTCCGCTTCGCAAACTAGGCAAAGGTGGTCCAAGCGTGCCAGCTCTAGGTTTCGGGCTCATGGGAATGTCCTTCGCGTACGGAACCATCCCAAGCGACGAAGACCGATTCAAAGTTCTTGATCGTGCTGTCGAGTTAGGTGCAACATTCTGGGACAGCGCAGAGTAAGCCATACTCCGAGTTTCTTGAATAACTTCTTATGATGTCTAGTCTCTACGGTGATAGTGAAGAGCTCATTGGCAAATGGTTCAAGCGCACGGGAAAGCGAGAGCAGATCTTTATCGCGACCAAATTCGGATTTATCAAGGGAATGAATCCCAGTGCTTTTGATAGCTCTGCCGCTTATTGCAAGGAAGCTTGTGAGAAGAGTCTGGAGAAGCTCGGGATTGACTACATCGATTTATGTGAGCCTTTTAATCTTTACCTCCTTTTTGAATTTTAGGACGTAAATGGTGATATAATTGCAGTCCTATGGCTAACAAATGTCATGATACAGATTATCTCCATCGTCCTAATCCAGACACACCGATTGAAGAGACAATGCGTGCGTTGGTGGAACTCAAAGTGTAAAGTCAACCATCCATAAACTCTTGTACAGGTTCTCACAAGGTTATAGAGAGGGCAAGATAAAACACATCGGGTTATCAAACGTAACGTCTAACACACTTCGCCGAGCCTATAAGATTGCACCCGTGGCTGCCGTACAAACCGAATATTCGCCATTCGTCCTTGATATCGAAAGCGCTTCGGACACCGATCTTCTTGCCACTTGCCGAGAACTTGGTGTCGCAGTAGTCTGTTATGCACCTCTCGGACGAGGCTTGCTCACAACAACATTCGGTAGTGGAGAGTATGGTACTGATAAAGCCGATATGCGTCCAGCACACCTGCCCCGATTCATGGAGAAGAATCGTGCAGCGAATATGAAGCTTGTTAATCAATTCAAGGAGCTTGCAGAAAAGAAGGGTTGCACCACAGCTCAGCTGTCTCTTGCTTGGCTTCTGAAACAGGGCGATGATATAATCCCCATTCCTGGGACCAAGACAATTAAGTATCTTGAGGAGAATTGGGAAGCTCTGAATGTTCATCTGATAGATGATGAAGAGCTTGAGATCAGGAAGTTTGTTGAGGGTGCTGAGGTTGCTGGTGGTCGAGCTCCGGCATCAGTGACTGTTCTCATTGACACAAAGGAAGAATCTTAGGGACAGTCGCCATATAATGATCAGACTTATTTTTACATCAATATTACAAAATATTAACGGTCTAGACTCCTCCTTTCGTGTTTTCACCTTTCAACAGTTACTCTAACTTTTCGTTGAAGTATCGGCGCCTACCAGATCCCTCTTCACACATATTTGCATTTAGCCAATTCTCATTTGCAATTTCTCGGAGTATTCATGCTCTGGATATCATATTTACTTAAATTGTCAAGCTTCCAAGGCATCACAGGTACGATCCCGTGGCGTTCATACAAACTCTTCTTGTTGGTGACCATCGTGTTGCCAATTCCCTTTCAAGGACATCAGATGAGCCTTACCATCCTCTCTCCCCCGAAAATAGCCAACTTTCATTGCTATCGTCTTCAACCTTGATCAACGTTCCGTAGCATGCAGTCCATGCATGGATACAGACTGTTCATCAGCTGGACTCCTTTGTAACTACTACAATGTTAAGGGTCGAGTCTATTCCTTCTGGCGTATGGACAAATCCAGGTTCCGTACTTGCCTTCACCTTGAGTTCGGTTTTGGTGTCCACAGCTATAGCGTAGGATGTAGAATTCGCACATTTTCGAGGATTCTGGTCGAAAAAGCGATGAATCTAGGTCTGTTTAGCAGCAGAATGATTTGAGTTTGGTTGTTGTTGAGTAAAATTTCTTTCTCTGGTACTTGCTAACTTATCCTTATTTGGATATAAGAGAACGGAAGGTAGCTATGTGTTGAACCCGTTTTAAGGTCAGCTGAACCTGTGACGAGGTTCGTTTAACTTCTTTTGATTTTTGATGGATTAATGAATCAATGAAAACTAAAGCGAGTGCTACTGTAATGTATAATCATCTCAATACAATCGACCCGGCTAGTCATTAAATCGTGATTGCTCTAAGTGTTAATATTTCATTGCAATCTCATTAATTCAGCATTATCCTTTTTAAATAGCCACGAAGTATTGCAGCCGCATCTCACTCCTCTTGCTTCTCATTTAACTAGCTGTAAAACTCAGGCTATTTATTCTTGTTAGGATCGAGTTTATGAACTAAAGAACGCTAAGTTAAGTCTGCGTTAAGTGCCTGTAGCCACTCTTTGCTCCACAGCACCTCAAGGTCCTTGAACGGCACAACTGTCGCAAACATATTCCATATCGACTCGTTCTACTCCAGTGTAGCGCCTACAAGTTGTGATAGCTCTTTGGCCTCTGACACGGCATGAATGCTCGAAGAAGGTGTTCTGCACCCTTGGTCGTCGACGACCACAGGCATAGATCACGAACTAGAGTCTGCAAATTGTTGGATGGAGAGGCTATTAGTGAAATGTATCTACAAATATTTGCTATTGTTCTGTCTAAAATTTAGTAGATTCTTGATCGGTCGGCTTGATTCTGTTTTTGTACCTTTCTTCTCCAGATGTATTCCGAGGCTAGGTGGTGTGTTCTAAAGTAATGTGATGAATTTGTTGAGAGAAGTTATCTCTGAGCAGCAAACTGATATGGATAAAGACAACGATTCGTTTAGCAAATATTATTCGATTCATATCGCGTATTGGGAGGTAACAATGTCTTTGTTGTAATTAATGAATAGTCTGCAACTGAATCAGCAATTTCTTTCAAAATCCTCTTCATGAATGAACGAGATTGATAATCTAAGACTATTGATCCTGAATACATCAAGTCCATTCCCTATTACCACTCTTGAACTTCAATTCGACATTGAAAGAAATAATTCAGCTGATTTTTTGAGTGACATGGAAATGAAGTCGTAATTTTCAGGCGAATCATAGAACAAAGTAGCAAGCGAGATGAGCTGAATCTTTGGATTAACTCCTTGGAAGTGAGTGTTCGGAATGACTTATATAGTCAAAGTATGCCTCCCTCAAAAGTAGGCCTAGACATGCTCGTAAATCGCTTCGGCAATCATTCCATGTATACTACTAAGGCTTGAGCATGTGAACAATTCCTCGCCGTTAATTAGGAAACCATGAGTTTGGATAACGAACGTGTCGAATTCTAGAGAATTTCTCTACCTTTGCGCTTATAAATACCTTAATCCTTCTCTCTTGCCGCTCTCATTTTCCTAAGCTATAAACTTTAAAACACGAGCAATTCTAAATTCTAAATATCTGCTCGTAGTTTACATCTAATAAGAAGAAGAAACAATATGTCGTACACACCAGAGGAGATAAATGCACCCCGGGGCCTTTACCACCAAAGTAACTCTTATATTTTTCTCTATGGTGGAGGTGGTGGTGGCTTGTCATGGGGCGATATCGCCCATAAAATGACTGAGATGGGGCGTCGCGAAGGATGGGGAAGGCGAGGATATAACGCTGGCAACTTGAGCCGCCATGTAGGGTATAATCTTGGGTTGTTCGGGCCTCCGACTACGCTAGAGCCAGCGTGGGGTAGGAAGGGCTTGATGCCACCTGGTCCTAATGTGGACCCTCGCATTTCCGTTTCTAGATGTAACAGATGAGGTGTGTTGAAGTTTTGGCAAGACGAAGGTCTTTTCAGGAGAAGAAGGTAATCTTAGGCGTGGCTTTAGCATATAGGTGGACCCTATCAACTAGAAACGTCAAGCCAGGTCTTCTAATGCTCTGTTTGAACATAAGTATTGGTGACTGTGCGCTTCGTTAAAGATTTGACTTAAACTGACTCATCTCAAAAGCTACTGTGCCAAATCGTGGTAGTGAATAAGATGTGTTCCATATTGATAATAGATAGCTATCTCCTATACATAAGAGTAGAAAGCCATAATAGAAGTCATCTTATATCCCAACGAGCTCATAGAATATACCTTTGTTCATATTGATTGAGACATGACTTGCTTTGTCGCATGCGGTTATAGGCGGAGCACAACACCTTTCAGGCTGGTAGCGATTGTGGCGTCTCAGAGAAATCTTATATGCGAAAATGTTATAATTAGTTATTATTTGGACGGTATGCTAGTAGAATATCATCTTTTGTAATAAAATTTTGGAATATCGAAGACTCTTGTTGGTAGGAGAACTTCCTCGCTTACCGGAAAGGGGATCGTACTAGCAGCCTCACCCAAAATACGGGTACAGATTTCCGAGTAGCATCAACATTTCAATCATTTCAATGAATTAGTTGTGAAGTCGTGGCCTCTTCGAGTCACTTCTTGAGTCAAGTATATATCGTAGTGTTTTGGAACTTACGAGGCAGGCTGGAGCTTGTTTGAACACGATTCTAGAAATATATAGTACAACTCACTATCTTTTAATGTTTCCAGCCACAACCAAGCAATACCCAGAGACTGGTACTAATAATTTTGAGTTATTGGAGTTACTCGCGATTGAAGACTGGCAGGTACTAGTCTCAACTGCGGCGGGGTTTATCTTAACAAGTTTCTAGAAACTTGGAATACTCTGGCGGTAGGCGTGGATTTGAGGGCTATAAAGCCAGATAGGAACTTGAAATATCACCTATCTATTTCTAACCTTAGCTATCATAAATTAACTTCCTCTTTTGATCTCTTTCAAAGGCTTAATTGTTGTTTTGTTTTGATTCAACTGCGAAGAGTTGAAGATTGGTGTGTGATTTCGGGACTGAGGAGACTCTCTTCCGCCACATGAGAGTATTGATCAATATATAATTGGGTCGGTATCTGAATTCATACGAGTATTTGAGCTTGAAGTGATTTGAAATCAGGGCTGGTGAGGGGAGCTCGAAAAAGAAAATTGTGAGGCTCTGTTCACGTGATCAAAATTTACCGACACAAGGCTACCTTTTGATGACCTCTCGATCTTTCCTTCTCCACCTTCGCTCAACTTCCACCTCCACACTTCGACCAGCTGCCTTGATAGTCTCACCAAGATAGAACTTGCAACCTCCCAACGTCTCCTCGTCGCAGATCGTGATCATCACTGCAGTGATGAAGGTACGCAGGCCATAGAAGGCTTCCCCTAGTTCACCATGGCGCCTTCTTTGACATGACAACAGACACAATCTGGATTGTCAGTATGGGCTCCGAAACCTACAAAGGCGACTTCAAACAATGATGAGATCATGAGCAAAGACGAAACCTCTGGAAAGACAGCGACAAAAGTCGCGGTAGCTGATCCACAGTTACGTACCACGAAACTAGCCGCAGACGAAGCAGAACAACCCGTGGGCGAGTTCGTACTGTTCCCAAAACTGCCCCCAGAACTACGTAACAAGATATGGGAATTGAGCATACCAGGCCCTCGCATCGTTACCATCACTCACGATCCTAAAGACATGGCTATCGTCGAAATCGAGAAAGTTGAGGCATGGCAAAGTCCATTCTGGAGAGCAAAAGCAAATGCAGGTCCAGTTCCGACTCTTCTTCATGTCAATAAGGAGGCAAGATCTTTCATGAACCACAAATATAACCTCTTCTTCGATGTGCAAACCCAAGGACGCCCAATTTATTTCGATGTTGCTCGAGACACACTTTGCTTTCCAAGCCGTGAAGCTATTCGAACATTTCTCGGAAACTTCATGAAGGGAGATAGAAAGAGGGCAGAGGAAGATGTCAAACACATGCACGATGTCGAGCATACAATTCGATTTCTAGCCCTTGGCCAACCACTTCTCTATTTCGGTAGTCTAGTAAGGAAGATACTGGCAAGATATCCAAATCTAGAGCATGTCACGATTGTGAAGATAATGTTTTGGAATCGAGGGGCTCAGATTTCCCAGCTTATCATACATGATTGTGAGAAGAGTTGGAGAGCAGCGGGATCCAAGGTTCCAACATTCGAGCAGATATCATATCGCGATTATAAGACGCGATTTCTCCAAAGATGAGACCGCTTTCATGGATAGGCTCTTTGCTGGTATGCCATAAATCTTTCCATACCAACATTTAAGAATCCTCTTTATAATTTTCAGTTGGCGTACTGCAGGTTTCGTTCTAGGGGTCGGCGTCTTTGCCACATTTCACCTTTGCACACTACACCTTCCTGTTATATTGCATGGATACAGGGGAGGGACATTAAACTCAACCAGCTTTGAGGGCTATTGCAATTTTTTGTATATTACGGCTTCTCAAAAACAGCCTTCGAGAATACGTTGACTTGACTCTGAGCCAGGAGATGAACCAAAGTGATTGTGCCTCCCAGAGTATGACTCTTGACCACCAACTCCTCTTCCCTAATTCCATATCCCACTAGTGACGGTCCACAAACATAGAAGTTTGCTCCCAACTCCTCCAATATAGCAATTGCTTCGTGTGGTAAAGGCCATCCATTCTTATCCTTCATCGCACTCTCCATAACCGTCGTAAACATCCTTCCCCAAAACCCCGAAACCGACGCCCTGTATCCCCGCTTCAGCAACCTAACGCCTGCACCCTCAAACACAATATTGACGGTCATTCCCAGCACCGCACCTCCAAGTGCCCTATCAAACGGATAGGCAACTTGCTCCAAGTCCGCCGTCGAAATGACCACCGTCATGACTTTATCATTTTTCTTTCGCTCACCCTTCTGAATCAGACACCGCATTTCGCCATCCTCGCCCGGCTCGGAACATATCAGTTGGTAACCCGTTGTTGTACACCACGTGGCGATGTCTTTGAGCATGCTTTTATCGTTGCGAATAATCAGCTCGACGACAGCTTCTGCATCCTTGCGGCTCAGTTCTTGAATCACCGCATACGCTGCTTGGTAGGCTTTGAAAGTGTGGCGCTGCTCGATGACGGTAGGGCGGCTTGCCATGAATGCGCCAGGCTTGTCGACCATTTGAGTTTGATATCTGTATCTTCTAGGTGACTGATTTTCTGTCTCGCTGAATGTGTTTCTCCAGAATGGAGCTCGATGAGTTTTGGTTGGGTGGTACGACGAGATGGATCTTTGGTTTAGCTTGTATAAATTTCAGATGTCTTTGAGGTGAATCTGTTGTGCTATCAGATGCTCATCTTGAATTTAAAGGTGTTGGGCTGGAGTCGAGAACCAACACGTGATGATACCATAGTGGCGTGATCTTTCCACAACGGCCAATTCCCCCGCGTTTCAGACACTCTATGAGTTTCGATGTGATTGCAATACGTCACATGAGACTGTCATATGTTTTCAGATGTGAAATAAATACTTTTCGCCACATATTGAACTCAAATGATCACATGATAGTTTCACGTGATCAATACCGGCGTGTTGGGCAAGCGGTCACGTCCTTGAATGTATAGAGAGATTATCATATAAACCGTGAAGACTTCAAATGTTATGCCAATGCAATATTCAGTTGAAACAAGTGGTATTGCAGCGGCAACGCTCTTACTATGAATGTGATTCAACTTCATTTTCCTACGACATACTTAAATCAGACTCGTAGGAAAATCCCACATAATCCAAAAATCCTCTTTCAGCTTCCTCCTCTCCTCAAAATCTTCAAATCGTTCCAAATCAGGCTCCCAGCCATAATTCCGTTTGAATTGACGCTGCAAACCTTCGAAACCCCACAACAAGGGCAGCCATCCAGCCCCCATTTGTAGTGCTTGGTCGCGCTTCTTGCAATACTCGTCTATTTCTATCATATGTCCGATCGTGAAAGATTGTTTTCCGTTCACTTTTGTTGGTGTGTCAGGGAAGGGCGTTGTTTGTCCTGTGGGCAAGGATGCTGGGCTGGGTAGTGCTTCAGTTGATGATGATTCGACGAAGTTGGAGGTCGAAGAAGCGTCTGAAGATGCGGTCGAAGATCGATTGGATGAATGGCCACTGTTTGCTTCTAAGAACGGAGCAAAGGCAGACGTACGCGCTGTGAAGTACGATGAGATAGACTGGGTTTTGGTCGAAGATGCTTCTGTGCTTTTGGTAGACGGGGTCAACGATTGAAAGAAGTGAATGTTGTCGCATTCGGCCTGATTGTTCACTGACTTTGACGATCCGATACTGATACTTAAGGCTACTGCGGATAATCTTTCGTTGTTAGAATCGTCGGTCTCAGGGGTTGGATAGCGTCGAGTTTGGTCTAGTGGCGAGTTGTTGTCTTCAGATTTGGATTGATGTGATGATGTCTCCGGTTGCTCATCTTCTAAGTAAAGCTTAGCTCTTAGTAGAGCTATATCGCCATGTATATCAACTACCTGAGATGCGGACAATTGGTTGTCTGCAGCAGTGTAGTCCAAAATCGCATTCATGTCGACGCCTGAGAATGCCATGTCTTCATTATCGGAGTATATACTTGATGCATTGTCTGAAAATTCTGACATATTTTCTTCTGGTGTATTGCTTCCTGGCTTGATACCATTTAGCTTTGTATTCTCTGGTGCATTGACTTGGGCAGAAGCCTGGTCAGGGGCGTCGAAAAGGCCTTTCATAGATCCGCTGAGCCTTTTGTGGTGTTGACGAATGTACGCTGTGAGTCCCTGTTTACTAACGTCGGAAATATCTGAAGCGTTCGAAATGCTATCATCGTCGGAGTGCTGAGTATGTGAAGGTTTGCCTATATTGCCTCCGAAGTGTGCTTCTCGTGAAGTTTGGGATTGACTGGATGGCTCGTGTTCTTCCTCAATGATTGAAAGAGTGTGAAATGGCTCTGTACGAACAGAAACCGACTCCGCGTCTGTGTTTTGCTTATTAGGGACGGGTTCAGGCTCTGTCGTGAACTTGGGTTGAGGGGTAGCATGCTCTGATGGTTTCTTTTGAAGCTTTTTAGGAGGTCTGCCAATTCGTGCCTGCCGACTTTTAAGGATTAGCTCGGCAAGAGTCTTTCTCTTGAAAATTTTTAACGAGAAGCGCATTTTGGTTGCGTGGGTTGCTGGATACTAAAGTGTGTCTCGGGAAAGGCGGTCGAAGTTGCAGAGTTGTATAAGCTGAAGTGCGTGGTTGTCCTTCCATCATAAGGTTTCCCATGAAGCCTTTCATGACAATATGAACTGGAAATTTACTTCTTTGCCGATTGGAAACTTAGAAAATTTCCCAAGGTACCGCTTGGGACGTTCTGATGAGCGGGAACCAATGCGGATCGGCTCACCTAACTTCCCTACTGCAAATCCGTGGTTAGATGATACTAGCTCCTCACAGTCTTCAATCCGTCAGATTTAAGTCCAAGCCCGTATTCATCAATCACACTTTTAGGCTTCTGAAACTTTCCAAGAGCCTTGTACTCCACATCATCCATTCCGAATCCCTTCGGACCGCCAATTTCCAGTCCTCTGGTAGTTGATGTCCATTTCTCAGAAGCAACAATACCGAGAACAATAACTAGCAACCCATATCGATACTCGGGTGTACCGATAGCTTCACCATTTTGAGCATCGATCACACAAATTAAATCTGGGACCGAAGCAAGAACCTTGGTTGCGTTAGCTTAGACTTGCCAAAGAAGGGATGCAGCCCTACCACTTCACTATCATCTTCCTCTTCTCTAATAGCGAGAATATTCTCGTTTTTGAACGGGATCTTGAATTTTCCTTTCCCAACTGATTCCTCGCTGCCCGCCATGTTCGTCGCTTCGATGATCACTTCCCCGTACACGTGACCCATTCTCAAAGTTCTCTCTACTCCGACAATCTTGCCCTTGAAAAGAACTTTCGCAGACTCATCGCCTCCTACTTCGCTGATAATTGATTCTGCGACTGTATCGATCTGATTCAGGCTTCGTGATAAAGCGACTGCGCGGCCAATCCGCCACGAGAGCGAGATCGTGTGCTCGACGACCCAGATCTTGGTGTTCTTCCCGGTGACAGGTCCCTTGGCACATCCGACATGCGAACCCATTTGGGAAAGCGCTGCTCGGAAAGCTCTTTCTACCATCAGTTCAGATTTTGCTTGCGTCATGAACTGCGGCCCGTCAGCGAAGTTTCCGTCTTACCAAAAACGGAAAGAGCTACCATAACATTTCCATTTCCATCACAAATCGTAGATGGAAGGAAGACTGGCTTCTTCTCAAAGACTACAGGCGTAGTTTGCCATGCAACAGGATATGCTCGACCCATCCAGTCTCCATCAACTGTTGGGATGTCCATGTTTGTCGATGCGCCGAGAATCATTCCTTGGAGGCCATTTCCACCTCCTATTTCGAGAGCGATTACTGCATTTGGCTTCACATTCATGTAATTATACAGTTCAGTCTGAGCTTGCATCATCCTGTTTGAATTTCAGTGGTGTTTCATTTAACGAAAACGGGAAGAAATAATGGACGGAAGAAATACTCATCGCCGGCGAGTTTTTCCATCGAGACTGTTGGTGACCCCTTGCCTCCACCACAAGCAACCAGATCATCATCTTTCAAGTCATCTGGCGAGATGACGCGAACAACCCCTCCTTTTCGCATAATCTCTCGAAGTCGTAACATATGTCCGTATGGTGATCCTCCACCACCTGTGCCGAGGATGTAACAGCCAGTGGTGATCCATGCGAGATCGGTCTCCGAGATGATCCACTCTCGACCATTTATCTTGGGCCTGTAGGACGAAATGTCGACTTCCACCAAATTTTCTTCCTCGTCAAGAATTTCTTTCGCTGCCGAGGAATGTTTCTCGAACTCAGTCATCTGATCTTGTTCTAGACCTACCACGACAGTTTGGGCATCTGGCACTCTTTCCTGAGAGAAGTCAAAGTCCCCAACGGCTTTCACAATGAATCGAGACTTGTTTGCAATGTACTATTGAAGACGTTAATTTTGAATCTCATGTTTGCATGAGGGAGGTTGTTAATCACCTGCAATGGCAGATGGTCCATTTCAACAACTTTAACCGTCTCTGCTTTTGCACCATTCTCAACCGCTTTCTGAATTGCTCGTTTCGAGATCTGTTCCATGACTTGATTCGAGATCTTGCTTTCGGTGCTCTCAATGGTGTCAATGATCCCACTAACGCGAGCAGTTGCAGCTCCGATAGCGTTCGCAACTCCAGACCACTCAGGTTTCACCACCTTGCTCGCTCCAAAAAGTTCATCCGGTGCAATGATAGCTCCTCCTCCAACAAGGAGTACGGGAATATCGTCTGCTGAGGTCTTCATTGTATCGATCGCTCTTTCAAGCACTTTCTTGACAACAGCTTTGAAAGCCGATAAGTTATTCTCCAGATTGGCCTTCAGCACCAATGACCGATCTCCGATATCTGATTCTGCATCACCCAGTACGGTATAATCTGTAGCCGTTGCCACATCTCCTCCGAAGACGATAGCTTTCTGGGGTAGTTGATAACCGACACTGTCAGGCCCAATTGTCAAAGTTCCATCGCCCTGTTTTCTCACGGTAGAACCACCACCAAAACCAATGCTTCTCACGTCTGGGTAAGAGAAGTTGGTCCTGACGCCAGAAATCTCACTGAATGCTGCCGCTTGCCGAGGAAAGCCATTCGCCAGAAGCAAGCCAACATCGGTCGTTGTACCTCCAATATCAACGACCATCATTGCTTCTTTGATGCCATTCTGCGTCAAGAAAGCCGCCCCTCTCATACTGTTCGTCGGCCCACTCGAAAATGTTCTGATAGGCAGCTTGGATGCTGCGCTGGCAAGCAATATCGTTCCATCATTCTGAGTGATGAACACTGGACATCGAAGTTGAAGGCGCGAGATAGCGGTTTGGAAAGAAGCAATGGTTTTGCGTGCAAATGGGAGGATCGATGCGTTCAGAATTGCAGCATTTTCTCTCTCCAGGAATCCCAGATTTGCCACATCTTTCGAGATGACGATATCAGCTTCCGGATATACTTGTCTGATGATGTCTGCAGCAGACTCTTCTTGCCTGTAGAGCACATCGACAGGGCTGAAGATGCCATTGATCACAATACTCTTGATACCTTTCGCCTTGATGATCCCCGCCTGCTCCAGAATTTGCTCCTCATCAATCTCCTCAATCAAATTTCCATCAACCTCCAATCCGCCATCAACCAAACAATAGTACCCCAGGATCAATTCCCTTAATTTGGCAGGCCAATCGATGCAAGGAGGTACCCCTTTGGAGAACGGCCCACAAAGCCGAATAACAGCGACCTTGGCAAGCCTAGCAGCATCTCGCTCGACGACAGCATTGATGAAGTGAGTTGTCCCAATCGTGACGCTTGCGACCGCTTTCGGGTCAATTTTGGAGTTCGAGAACATGGCGGTGATGGCATTGTTGATTCCATCGCTAGGATTGCCGGTCGTGGGGGCCTTGTGCCAGGCTATGATGCCTCGACCAGGCTCTGATGAGCGTGATGGGTCGAGAATGACTCCATCGGTGTTTGTACTATTAGTTTGTAAATATACTAAGGATCAAATATCTGGGTACCGAAACTGACCCGCCGACATCGACTCCGATTCTGAGATTTCGAACACTCCGAGCCATGGCCGCTTCTCCTCAATCTGATGAAGGCGAAGCACTCAAGATAGGACTGGAAATGATTATGTTACCATTTGAGTTTCAAGTAATCCAAAATGTAATAATAAAAAAATTGAAATGCGGCATGAAAGATGTGCAAGGCTGCATCCTTTCCTGCGTCGGACAACTCCCACTTATCCCACTTCTGACGATAAGCTTTGAGTTGGGCGATCGCAGGACTGAACGATCAGAGCTATAATGATTAACACGAGGTTATACTGGTTATACTACTGCCTCCGACTTTCACTGGAACTCTGAAGTGCTGCGGTGTTCACTGGCAGTGAAGGAAGGAGTTGAGAGATGAGATGATACGACGTCGGAGGCCGGAGATGAAGCGGGTGAACTTCGGCGATTTCCTCTGAGCTCAAGAATAGGAGTAACGACTCCATTCCCACAAAACTCTTGTGTAACATGATTCTCTAGACTAAAGACACATTTCAATACTCAAGTATTACAAACGAACTATAGAATTGCGGACTAATCGTATACAACAGCTCAATTCATGGCTTCTCACATGCGACTCATGCATACCAGCGTCTGATGTCATTGTTCCCACAGTTTTTGGTGGATCTTTCGTTACAATGCACAGATTTACATCTATTCAAGCTCACGTCTCCTAGATCTCTTCTTTACTTCTTGCTGTTTGACTGTTTTGTCAGTTATCTTTAGGATCTACTACGAATACCTCCCTGACCTGTTTCTCCACATCTCCCGAAGTCACCCGGCAACACAAGCAAGATGGCAAATCCAAAACGCCGCCCTTCAATCATCAAAAGCGCACTCAGTTCCGAGCACAGAAACATCTTGAGGCGTTTACGACCAGTGATTTCATCCCCTCGCAGCTGGTCAACAGCGTAGTAGTCAGTATTGGCTACGCAGGCCTCGCTACATATCTCTGCACTCGGTTCTACAAATTTCCTACTGGGGAGCTTGCCTCAATATCCGTGGGATCTCTGGCCCTTGGGTGCGGGCTATTCAATATGGGAAAGCGAACTGGCATTGTTCAAGGAGCGATGCAAGGAAGCGGTGGAAATACAAAGAATGAAGAAAGAGAAGACTGGAGAGGCGAGTTCACTGGAATGGAGTACGAACATTTGAACACAGTTGAGAAAATTGCTTGGTTAAAGAAAGTAGAAGCTAGAATAAGGGAAATGCAAGAGGAGGAGCAATTGAATTGTGGGAAAGCGTACATCGCTAAGGAAGAGGCATATGTTGCGTATGAGAAGCATGGAGGATATGGTGGGAGTGATTGGAAGCGGTATGTGTTATGACGATAAGAGATTTTAATGCTGATATATTGTTAGATACTCAAATGCGGATGGTGTGCCAGGAGATGTATAGGGAGTATGAGAAGCAGCAGAAAAGGTTGAGACAGATACGAGTGGAGATTAATGCGCTCAATGGGGACACCTGAAAACACATTTTCCGCGCAGGACATGACTGGGAGAGCTCTAGACACGAGAGCGAGTTTTCAAACAAGGACGACATGAGGGGAAGACCATGTACCCCACAGATTCAATACTGAGTTATGTGAGGAGAGACAGCGCACAGGGTGTGGGGCTATTGACATGGCCTCAAAAACTCTTCCCCTGGATGGATGCGCTGATAGGTAGAAAGTTGTCTCGTCAGATCTCGGAACTGCCTTGAAAAAACAATATGAGACCCAGTCACCTTCGAAGCATTTATCTTTTCGCCGTTAACACTGTTTTCTTTTCTCTTTGATCGCAGTGTGGAGAGTAGACCAGCAGTCTAAGCTCCTTAGCTACATCCTCAAGGACCCGCGATTTAATCCCTTTCCACTGCATACATCGTGCATTTGATAGAAGACGATTGTCCCAATCTCTGTGCCCGGTTTCTCCATCGAGCTTCCCCAACGGACGTCCTGTTGCAATGACATTCGGACACGGCTGTTATCTATACGGTTCTGCTAAGCTGAGAGTTAAGATCGAGGATAGAAAACGTCATGAGGCTAGCTCTAGTGACTTCCTCAAAGTTTGAGGCCCGAGCTGCTAAGTCGTGTTCCTTAGACAGTTTCTCAGCGCATAGCGATCACAACCGGCCGGTAGAGTTCATGCAAGGGATGAAGTAAGCTCCTGCTCTCCAGCCTCTAAGAGTTCGGATCAATTTTATTGAAGACTGGAGCGTATAGTGAATACCCACAGTTTCCTTGCGGCAGCACCCAGGAGCCAAGGCAGGCTTCAGTATATTGAAAATTAAAAAATTTATCATCCAATCTGGTGGCTCGCCAGCTTCTACGACCCAGGATAGACAAATCACTTCCCGCTAAAGATAAACGTGGAGAGATATCGTGCCTTAGTGCATTCTGCAGGTTCCGGGCACACCACCAAGGCTAGGAAGGTCTAAACTTTAGTCTAAAGTAAGCCCCTCAACTGCTGCAATTTAGTAGGCCAGCCTCCGAGCTTTAAGGTTCGGAGCTTTCTCCGGCAGTGTTTACTAGTAAGAGAAGGTTGGGGTGACAGTGTCTAGTGCATTTTCTGCCATGTGTGCACTTGATCTGCCGGATCTGCAGAGGTTTCCTGTCCCGGGCATGTGAAATAATGGGCGCGTAAGCATGATTTGAGTTCAGATGATTGCTTTGAGATGAAATTATTCTGATTAGTAGCTAGAATCATGGCTCAGAGCTCCTTCTAGGGCGCAAGATTTTGCGATTGTAATGTGGCAACACTTGGTAATTTCAATGTGACAGGAGTTCAAAATTTGCGACCTAGTAGGAGGTAAAATCAGTTTGCGGCCCTGCTGTTTGATTTTTCTCTTTATTGATTGGTCGTTATGAGTACAAAACTTATAGATTAAGAATACTTCAGTAGGAGAAATTTGATCAACCAACTCATCTCGCTCTTATGAGCTAACACAATCCTCACAGAGAAAGCATTTTTCAAGACCAATCGCCAGTTCCTAGCACAGTTTCCCTCCCATGCTTTTTGTCTTCGATAATCTGCTCAATGCTCCAGGGCTTAAACATATATCCAGGGGGATAATTTGGCGGAATGGTCTCGTCAGATTGCCACGGGACATTGTTCTTGATCGAAAAAATTGCTTTCTCGTAGTTTTCTTGGGCAAATATTTCCGGGTCATGCTGCCAGACCCACTTTGGAAGCATTGGTGTAGCTTTCTTGTGGTTGACTTTCACATCCTCCCATTTGGTGTCCTGCAGTAAGTCCGCGTTCGCGAACCCGACCTTTTGTGCACATGCAGTACGAGTGAAACTTGGAACGGTCAGTATGGCTGATACGGAAAAAATGAATGTCACTTACCGGAAGCGAATGTGAGCGCGAACAGACTGCGGGATGCTGTCCTTGCCTCCTCTTTGAAGGCAAGTAGCAAGTGAAATTGCATCTTCAATTGCTTGAGTTGCACCATTTCCAGACGCCGGAAGAAACGAATGAGCGGCGTCTCCG
Organism: Stipitochalara longipes BDJ; assembly: GCA_009732865.1. NCBI lineage: Eukaryota > Fungi > Ascomycota > Leotiomycetes > Helotiales > Hamatocanthoscyphaceae > Stipitochalara > Stipitochalara longipes. The sequence goes on along the minus strand of ML769334.1, from coordinate 2,182,034 downwards.
ATTTGAATCACGCGTGCTCCAGGCGAAGTCCAACTGGGTTGAGGGTTTCTCCAAAGAAGCTCGAAATTGATAATGGTGTTGTCAGGCGTGCACTTTACCAATTCTTTGAATATGGGTGCCCATTTGGTAGGCCCTGGGACCTTATCCATTCCTTCAAGGACTTCTTTGGCGTCAATTCTGTTGCTCCAAGATTCCTTCTCACTTCCTGTGGCCTAAGAGGTTGTCAGTATCAAGAAACACGCAAACAATGCGGGTGAAACCAGGGAGCATACATCATGGTTCATGATCCAGATCATCATGTCAGGTCTCGTCAGTGTTAGTGCATAACCGCCTGGGCTGTCAAAACAAGTTAGTGATATCAGAATTTGGCAGAGAGTACATACCAAAGATAAGACCGCACAATTGGATCTTCACCATTGACCATGGAAAAAGCCTCTTTCACTTCCGGATTGCTATCAAGGTATTCAATTGGGAATGCCGCCCTCCACATAGCTCTTCCTGAAGAAATTGCTCTCACTTGTCCACCAACCAGTGCCTGCGACTTGGATCCAACACCATCCGCAGCAATGACGACGTCTGCTTCATGTTTCGAACCATCTTCAAGGATAACGCCTCCTTTTCCAGTAGCAGTATCTTCATAATAGTCAACAACTCTCATGTTGTACTCGACCTTGATCCCAATATTGGCAACTTGGTCGGCAAACATCTTGTAAATTAACGGTCTCATCTGAAATGTCCCCGGAGGAGTTTTGGGGTTGAGCCCAGTTGCACGCAGTCTGTCAGCTACCTTCATTGGCTTCACCATGAGTTCTCCGCTGTGCTTGAATGTTTCGATCCATGCGTTGTGCAGGCTGATGCGGTCGTACTCTTTTTGCATCTCTGGCCAGTGTTTGAACCATCGGGTGGCACTGAGTCCCATGAAGAACATGTCTCCTAAACCAAATCAACATTTATTTTCTGAGCAAGATTCGATATGAATTGTTCTGTACCTGCAGTGTTGATCATGGAGTTCCTCTCCATAATACGCACACTCATTCCCTTTCGATGGCATTCAAGAGCCGCGGTTAAGCCCGCAAGTCCAGTGCCTACAATTAAGACATCAAAAGGCTGAGAAGGATAGGTTTCTGGCACAGACTGTTCCAACTCGATGGAGCCCATTTTGAATGAAAGATTTCAGGTAGATACTAATTTAAGGGTGTAACGCAAAAGAGCTCTTGAAAGTAAGATATATTCGAGATCTGGGATACAATTTTAGTGGTTGGAATGCATATGAAGTTTTGCCATCTTTCAAAAGCAATTTTGCAGATATTGTAGTCATAAGGGCATGGCGGAGGTGGAAGGGGAAGTCCGGACGGCCCTCGAGCTGACCAATCAGTGTCTTCATTTCTGCCTATGCTGACCTTCGGAAGCAAGCTGATGTGAGATCAAAATAGACTTCAGGATAAACCGTGTTTCTCATGTCACATAAAATCAGAAGTGTTGAATCATAATTTGGATAGAATTCTGAAACTAGTGGGCAATCCCCGTGCCTAAAGGCTCAAAAGAATGCTCAAATGTGAGAAATCACTTCGCCAGACGGTGGATTGATGAATAGGATGAGTAGGGCTAGCGGTTGATGATCTCATGGTGTCTTCTGGTCTGCTTGAAAGTATACTATCCTATGTCGATCAGGGACGAAATGATAGTCCAGCAACTTGCGTGAGTTACTATTGCGGAGAGAATTTAGTATGCATATAATTTCAGGCTGGTCGAGGTACTATGTTTTGACATGTTGAGCTAATCGTTCGCAAAATGTTGATATCATTTAAATTGAACTCAAGTCCCCTCTGTAAATGCAGCACACGAGTAATACCTGATCCAACTTTGCTTGTCTATACAACCGACTTGATTTTAATCAAGTATGCTACTCATACCCCTTTTCCTGTATCTCATTGCCGTAGTCATCCTTGGCTCTTTTGCAACCGGAAAACGAAATGTCAGCGCCGACAAAAAACGTCGAGAATTTCCCGGGCCGTATTTGCTGCCTTGGGTTGGACGCATCCACGATTTGCCCATCAATTTTATGTGGCTCAAGTTTAAGGGGTGGGCAGATATCTATGGGCCGATATACAAGATAAAGATGCTAGGAGCAACATTCCTTATCGTCTCTGATGAACAAATCGCCGAGGAACTTCTCGTCAAGCGAGCCAAGATATATTCGGACAGGCCAGCCATCCGGTCCCTTTTCGACTCGAAGAGTACATATGGCTCGATGGAGTATCTCCCACTGATGGGCAAAAACAGTAAGAAAGCTCGCCACAAGTAATGATCTCCACTCAACACTTCTTACTTACTTACTGTGACTGCAGAATATTGGGTACGACAACGAAAATTCACTCATGCATATCTCACCCAAGCATCCAACAACCATTACTATGGGGTCATGTCGTTCGAGATTAAGAGGTTCCTATGGAAGCTTTGCGAAGAGCCCGACAATTTCGGATTTTTGATAGAAGACATGGCATCGAAGATCATGTGTCAACTTACATGGGATGATACATCGTTCAGTGCTTATTACACTCAAAGTGCGTGGGGACTCCTTACGCAAATGTCACCGGCGGGGCCAATCACGAATGTTTTGACTCCCCTGTGGCAACTCCCTCTATGGATGAATCCATGGAAAACCGCCGAACGCAAAAGACACGATGAACAACAGGCATACTGGATGGAGAGGTTTCTGGAAACAAGAGCAAAATCGGGAAGAGGGGAAGCACGTCCCAGTTTCACACGGCAATACCTCGAGACTGCGGGAACATCCAGCATATCTGGGGACTATGAAGCATCCTCTGTGATTGGAATGATGGCTCTTGTTGGTATTTTCACCGTCGCTGGCCCATTGAACTATTTCCTCCTGGCCATGGTCTTCCATCAAGAGTGGCTTGCCAAGTGCCAGGAGGAGGTAGACAGGGTTTGCGGAGGACGACTGCCCACCCTCCATGACTCACCGAACCTTCCCATTCTCAGGGCATGCATCTTAGAAACCATGCGCTGGAAACCAAATGTGCCAACAGGTGAACGGAGATCCCCAAGCGAGAGGGAAGAGCTAACCCGAGGCCAGGAGTTGCCCATGAGGTTGAAGCAGATGATTTTTACCGAGATGTCTTCATTGAGAAAGGCACTCGTATTCTGCCACTTGACTGGTAGGTCCCATTCACACTCGGTCCCTCCTGCAGTCGCACTAGCTGATTTCTGGCCAGGGCGTTCATGCGCAACCCAAAAAAGTATCCCGACCCAGATAATTACCGCCCGGAACGCTACCTCGAACCAAACTGGCCAACTTATCGAGAGCCTTTGACAGTGTACCCGACCGTCAAAGGGCTTTCCTCTTTTGGTTATGGACAGCGGCAATGCCTAGGCCAAACTCTAACCCAAGATGAACTGCTTCTTGCATGTGGCGCTCTTTGCTGGGGGTTTCACATGAGGAAGAAGGTTGATCCAAGCACCGGCCTCGAGATCGACATTGATTTGAATGCTTCGAACTCGCTACTGATCGTCAAGCCAGATCCTTTCAAGATGGAGTTTCGGCCGAGGTCGCTGGAAAAGAAGGAGATCATGGAGGAGCAGTGGATCGTGGCCGAAAGGGTCGACAAAGAGGAGAGAGCTGCGTTCCTCAGACACGCAGAACAAGCGCGAGCAGGATAGATCTGAGACTTACTTTGCGCTTTGGGCTTAAACTTGGACTTTTGTTTGGATATAGATCTGCAAATTTCTTGTGTAATCCTCAAGTTTTGAAGATCGTTATCGTATGTGGTGCGATAACGAAAATTTGATTAAGGTATTGACGTTGACATTTAACTTTAGACCGTCGATCATGACGTGTAGATCTTGTTCGCTTATTGTAGTGCTTTGCTGCCCTTTGCAGGATAGGGGGGACGATTTAGCTTGGCCAAGACTAGAGTCACATGATCCACCTTCATCACGCCAAATCTACACATATATAGACTTAATACCTCGATGAGCTAGTCTCTATGCCCTAAGAATAAAACTTGTCCGAATTCGCAAACCGGACCTCCGAAGAGATTAATCGGTGTTTTAGAACAAAGGCAACTAACCACTGGACAGAGAGCGCTGTGATTGGGCATCGAGTGAGGTCAAAAATCTGGATATCCGCATGCTGTTTAGGTACAAATTTAGCTTGTTCTTTGAAGAGCAATATCTGCAGTTGCTCCTCTTTAGAACTTGGTTAACAAGATCTCAAAAGCTCGAGAAGCATCTGATAGTCTTCAACTGAAGTTCACCACACAGACTTAACCCCGTTCACTATTTGAGTATCTTATCTCAAAATGGCTCCAACATGGCAAAGTCTAGTTTTAGGAAGCAGCATATCCTTCTCATTCATGCTTGCGGGTAAGTTGACCCCATATTTTTCAGCAATGTCTATCCAAAACAATTTTCTGATAAATACCAGGTAACGCAGTTACCCAATCATTTATGACGGTTCCAGCGCTTCTGGTGGACTTTCCAAATCAAACATCTCCAAATTATGCAGCACGTGCAACTCTGCTTGGTCGCCAATGGCCATACTACTGGGCCGTTGGGAATGTCTTTTTCAGACCTATCAGCACGCTCGGTGCTTTGGGATATACATATGCGAGCTATTGTGCGTCTCGCTCAGCATCCACAAATATGGACTGGAGATTGCTGGCCATTGCGGCTTTCATGCATGTTGTTACAATTTTGCATTCCGCCCTCAACATGCAGCCACTGAACGATAGATTAGCTGCTTTGGATCCGAGTGCGAAGGAGGCGAAGGGAGCATCTGCCACGCATCAAGCGGGAGCAGAGGCGTTGTTGAAAAGGTGGGGAAAGTTGAATATTGTGAGAGTCATTACTCCTACTATTGCAGGTTGTGTTGCCATGTGGCAGCTTTGCCTGTGAAGTGTGGAATATATAGGTGATTTCGGGCATATGAGGACATTATTCTTGACTATTTTATTGGTCTGATCATGCGATTAATGGATTTATGCGAAATAGCTGGAGTGGGAAGTGATAGATAATCAACTCAAAATTTGAAGTATTTCATATATAGGACAGTACTTCGATCATTCATAAGTTGAGAAATCCCCCCTCTTGCATGCCACACTTTGTAGTACTTTACACCTGACCACAGACGTGGGTTCTGCAAAATTTCGTCCTTTCATGATCTCAATAACTTCAATTCCCAACCCTCTCATTCTCGTCATTCCATGCCCCTGGGACCTTCATATCCACGTCATCCATCATCAAATTTATCTTCGTTCGTCCCATTAACTTCGCTTGCAGCAGCTTCGCTCTTAGGCTATCCACAAATTCCGTATGCTCAACCACCTTCTTTCCATTTGCCGACATTTTCATGAAAATGATGCACTCGTTTTCCCACGGTCCCAAATCAACCAGTTCTCCTATCATCTTGGCGTAAACTATGACCGTATTTTTGACAGGATCTTCAAACATAGATTGAGGAACCATAGAAAAGCTTTTGAATACCGACGTGACTCGATCGGCGTGTGTGGTGAAAGCTTCTCTATTGCGCAATGGCATCTCCAACGATGAAGGTAGGACTTTGTGCGTAAATTCATCGTCAAGTGGCTGTAAGAGAGCTTCGACTTCGAGTGCGCTGTAACTTGCAAGAGCCGCACGAGCGGTTTGAACACGAATAGATTCGTTACTACCCTCCATTTTATCAAGCGGATGCTCAACTGTCGTGGGGATACATAGAGAATCAAATTGAAACTCCTCTCGAAAAGACTCATCGAATTTCATCACATCATAGACCTAAATCGGCGAATTCGATAGTCGAAAATGATGATTAGTCAACCCGCACAGCTAGACTGGAGATGGTTCTCGCTAATTTAAAGGGGTATATAGGTATATAGACAAGGTCACGTGTAGATCACTCAATGCATATTCCTAGGAGGTAATGAGTCTAACAAACCATTGGGTGACAATTTGGAATTCATTGCTTCAGTTGCTTTGTAAGTGACGAATTACTTTGGTCTAAAATAATCTTTGCTCAAGGGCTTGAAGTAACGACTGCGTGGAGTTGAATTTCGGTGAGACTATTGAGCCAAAGGCGAACCTAAGATGGAAATTACATTCAACTTCCCAATCTTATAATATATGTTGATTATGCGAATTTAAATGTGTGAGTGAAATCCATCAATCTTATCACGTGATTTGACGTGCCCCCCTTTCCGCCCATTTGTGTATCAAGCGAGACAAAAGGAAAGCAAACGCTTCAAGTTTACAAGATACCATAAAAGTGTCTATCTTTAGTCTTATAAAGTAGGAATGGGACGCAGCCGCAAATTCCAGCCTCAGACGCCAAAATTTGGGAGAGTATCAGGAAGCTATTTTCCCCCAGTCACCTGGGTGTTCGTGGGGAATTTTCTCAAGACCCTCTTACCCACGATGAACTGAACAAACTGATATGATACTATAAAAGCTATTTTGCGTAAATTTTTGGCCAATCCATCCCAAAGCATCTCATCATCCTCGCTTAAGATAAATAACCCCCACTATTGAAAAGCTTTCATGTGAACCACTTTACACATTCTGGTTTTTATTATTTTCCCCTGTAAGCTTACCATAGCCTCATATTCCATCTCTATACGCCAAATCTTTTCATTTCCTTTCAATCTCCCTTTACAATGGGTTCCACTACCAATTCGAAAACACAACCCCATATCCCAAAACAGGGAGTATGGTGCCCCGCGATCACGTTCTTCGACAGAGCCACTGATACAATTGATTGGCCTGCACAAAAATCATACTTCTCCTACCTCGCCACAACTGGTCTAGCAGGCCTAGTCATCCTCGGCACCAATGCAGAAGCCTTCCTGCTCACGACTAAAGAAAGATTTCAGTTGATTGTCCTAGCACGTGAGGCGGTCGGGCCTGACTTTCCTCTGATGGCGGGGGTTGGTTCTCACTCGAACAAGCAAACGCTCGAATTCATTGAAGATGCCACAAAAGCAGGTGCCGACTACGTCCTCTGTTTACCTCCAGCATATTTTGGGAAGGCAACAACTCCAACAGTGATAGAAAACTTCTTCGACGATGTTGCTACCGCTTCCCCTCTACCAGTCGTAATCTACAACTTTCCAGGAGTTTGTAATGGCGTTGACTTGGACTCGGGCATCATTACTTCTATCGCCAAGAAGAATTCGAATGTTGTTGGAGTAAAACTCACATGCGGAAGCGTTGGCAAAATCACACGGCTAGCAGCTACTTTTAGACCTTCTGAATTTGCGATATTTGGTGGACAATCGGATTTTCTGATAGGAGGCTTGGCTGCTGGGTCTGCTGGATGTATAGCAGCATTTGCAAACATCGCTCCAGCTGCTGCTGCCGAAGTGTACAGACTATATCGAGCTGGAAAATTTGAGCAAGCTTTGAAATTGCAGCAAGATATTGCACTCGCTGAGAGTCCATGCAAGTTGGGCATTGCAGCAACGAAATATGGCGTCGCCATCTCTTCAGCTGCGGTTGCAGGCATCAAAGACGCTGCGGAAAAGCTGTTGCCGCGGAAGCCATATACTGGGCCGACTGAAGCAGTAAAATTACAAGTTTCTGAGGCACTTGCGAAAGTTAACCGGATGATTTTTTAAAGCCCTATTCAGAGAGGAAATTCGGTCCATCTACACTTGTCTACTATGCAATTTTTGTTGTATTTCGCGGTGACTAGATTGATGTTGAACCTAGTAGCTATAGCCTATATTTTTAGCCATGATGGCCACAGTGCCTGAAACTAAGACATCCTATTTCTACTAGTCAAATCCGCCCCCTGAAAAAATATCTCATGGTCAAAATCCAGCGTTTTCTGTCACCCTTGCTTCTCAAAGTCACTCTCCAGGTCAAGTATATCACGGCGTCTCATTCCATAAATGAGAGGTATTTATTTATCAAAGCACTTTTCAATTACTTTTCCCTAACATAAACTTGGCAACAGCCATCGCTGCAACATTCCAGCATCAGTCTTGAGAATACTATCAACGAACCATATCTTCCTTGGAACCTTGAACATTTTAATTCTTTCCTAATCCACCTCTTCAACTCTAAATCGAGAGCCTCTTCGCCTGCTCAAAATTCAACAGCAGCGCCGATGTCTTCGCCAAGGACGTCAACCAGAATTGCGAAGCTTATAGCTTCAGCTACTGCCTCATTTCGTCAGATCAATTTATCAATCTCTAGGTTGAAAATATACATTAAGTAGCGGCTATTGAAATGCGCCGTGTTGGATTGTAACACCATCTTGGCTAACCTGATATTCCTGATAGCACGTTATCCTCTTCTATTCTAACACGTATTCAAGAAACCTGAGTTAAGGTATTGCACCTACAAGAGGGTATCAACGATGGCATCATATGAAGTTCTAAGTACGTTGCTCCTAATTGGTTACTTGTGGCGAAAGCGAGGCCACCGGCTGACGGGCGCCGGTCCGGAGAACGAAATAGGTACTTTATCCGGTGACCTGCATCACTACGACCTTCTTCTTCGGATCCTCCAATCGCGGCGAAAGAACCCCCAATGGATGCCGATCTAGACCTTTAAATCTTGACTTTTCGTAGCAAGCCACCAATGGCGTGCCTCTATTTCTTCTTATCAATAGGCTAAAGTAGTAAAGCTAAGTACAGCTTACAGTTTCCGCAGATCGTGGCAAACACGATATCCTGGTTGCTGGAATATTACAATCTTTCTTCTCAAACGAATTAATTACTATTTCTGAGGGGGTAATTTCATACAGCACCTCCTCGAAGTTAGATAATCTGCTGGAAGGCCATCGAGAATTGCCGTTGTCACAATTATTTGGCTTTTCAAAATGCTTACCCTAATAAGCGCCACCCCGTCACCGTATGCGCGGAAAAATCGAATAGCACTCATAGAGAAAGGCATCCCATTCGACCTCAAATCCGAGATCCCATGGCATAGCACGACCGAAACACCAAAGTATAATCCCCTGGAAAAGCTGCCTATCCTCATCTTTGACGATGGGAGAGCACCGATCTACGAATCGTGGTATATTCAAGAATATATCGTGCAAAAATACCGAGGGAATGGCCCAGATCTCATGCCGGAATCATTAGACGACCAACTTCAAGTTCGTCAAATTCAGATTCTGGCTGACGGTGCATGTGACGCTATGGGTTTGGTGTTTTTTGAGACTGGGAGGGGAGAATTGATGAGTAAGGAGTGGTTAGCTCGTCAATTAAGGAAGGTTAACGGTGTGATAAAAGCTATGGATGAGTTGGTCCAGAAGACCGAGGGGAACTTCCTTGTTTGTGATGTGTTTTCTGTTGCGGATATTGCGGTTGGTGCAATGCTGGGTATGATGGATATGGTGGAGACAAAGTTTGGACTGGTTCATTGGAAGGATCAGTATCCTGAGCTGAAGAAGTATTGGGAAATGCTAGAAAGTAGGGAGAGTTTCAAGCAGACTCAACCTTATATGTTTGAGTTGACAGAGAAGGTTGCGTAGCTTAAACGCATAACTTCTGGGAAGAATAGCGCTTGTTCCATTAAGTAGATATTGTTGTGCATGCTATATCCTGTTTATGTCGAATCTTAGTGGATGAGAGGGTTTTAATCATCTAATATCATTCAATTAAGTCATAATACCACCGAATCCGAGATCCGACCCAGAGATGATGTCTGTGATTAGCAAGCACTGTTACATTGTATTCTTCAACAACACTCGTATGCAAAAACTGCCTTTCCTCTCCCTTATTAATGATTTCTACTCTTCCAAATACATCAGCCCTTTTCAAAAATAAAAAAATTAGAACCTCAAAATACACAACAAAGGCACTAACCATCTGTTCACATCACTTCTATCCTCTTTCACCTAATCGGCACCTCGCCTAGAGAATATGTCTTACCTCAACCAATGCTACATTGCCAACAGGGATAAGAGACCATATGGCAAATTTCCAGTATGTTTCCGAGCCATTAGTGAGCTTGTAGGCAAGCACGAACATGTCATAATAGAATGCCCGCATCGTCATCGCAGGCCAGCTAAGACTTGCCCTTGCGAGTTGCTTGAAAAACATCCTAGAAAGCACATTCGGTTCACTGTGAACACGACGTATGTGAGAATGAGTATGAGAGATGTGCGAGCCGTTGGAAGTGGCCGTGAAGTTGAGGTTGGGTAGAAGTCCATGAGTGCGATGTGAGGAGAAACGGGAGATGGAGTGATATTGGATAGTTAATCGAGCAACAAGTTTGACTTATATTTAAACTGAGACTAATTTTCTCATTTCTTGTGAAAGTTTGAGAGTGTGGCTAGATGGATTTGAGCTTGCAAGTGACATACCTATTCAGAAAGAAAGTATAAGTAGTTTTGCAAATGGTATTAAGCAATGTGCACTTAAGATTTGAAGTGCATAAGTAATAGCTTAGGATAATGACTTGGGAAATCTCACTTGAGCTCACGATTTGCAAAATTGAGCTTCTATGAAGAGGAAGATGTGAAGTTGAAGTGAACCCCTTTCAGACCCTATCAAAGACCCGAGACCGTGGTCCGTGCGGGGGAGCTTCGAGCTTCCCCGCATTCCGACTGTAGCCGCGAGCTCGAACTCCTCTTCCCACAACACATTGTCCCAGCACGAACATGAACAATCAAGATGTCGTCTCTACGACCCATACTACGACGCGGCCGCGCTAATCTACGGATTCGACATCTGCGAGGCCTAGCCACGGCAACTGAGCCATCGTCAAACAACAATCACCAGCATCACGCCACCAGCAACTTCGTTAAGGTCGTTGAAGTCGGTCCCCGCGATGGATTGCAGAATGAGAAGAAGACTATCCCCTTGACGACAAAGATAGAGTTAATAGAGAAACTCTCTAAGACCGGCCTCACAGACATCGAAGCTGGCTCCTTCGTTGCGCCAAAATGGGTGCCGCAGGTCTTGCATTCCCCTCCCCCTCCTCTCTCGAACCGCGATTGACTCCCACGTCAGATGGCAGACTCCAGCGAAATCCTCGAATACATCCTCAAATACCCTCCCGCATCCCTCAACCCAATCGCCTACTCCTTCCTCGCGCCCAACGCCCGCGGCCTCGAGAACGCCCTCTCGGTACTAAGAGCCCACCCTACCGCATACCAAACCTTCTCTCCGCAATCCCCACCCTACGAACCCGACGAATCTGGCATCCCGAATGAATCCGCGGCCGAACCAACAAATGACCCGCCTTTCATCGAGATGTCCGTCTTCGCAGCGGCTACGGAATCCTTCTCTGAGAAGAACCTGAACTGCAGCATCGCGACCTCGCTCGAGCGCTTCCGGGAGGTGATTACCGGGGCAAAAGCCCACGGGTTACGCGTACGAGCATATATTTCTGTGGTGTTGGGATGTCCGTTCGAGGGATATGATGTTGATCCCAGGAAGGTGGCGGAGATAGCGTGTGACTTGATGGAGATGGGCGCTGATGAGATAGATCTTGGTGATACGACGGGAATGGGCACGGCACCGAGGACGGCGGCGCTGTTGAATGCTATGCAGGCTGCAGGCATACGGAATGAAGATATTACGATGCATTTCCATGATACTTACGGACAAGCGCTGGTTAATAGCGCGGTGAGCTTGGAACATGGGATTAGGAGGTTTGATGCGAGTGTGGGCGGTCTTGGGGGTTGTCCGTATAGTCCTGGCGCGACTGGGAATGTGAGTACGGAGGATTTGGTATACTTTTTCGAGAGTTTGGGTATGGATACGGGTGTGGATTTGGATGCGCTTTGTGAGATTGGGGATTGGGTTAACGGGGAGATTGGGAAGGGGAATGCGAGCAGTGTTGGCAAGGCGTTGTTGGCGAAGAGGAGACTGGAACGGTAGAGAAAGCATGCAATCGAGAGATAAATAAAAGGTCTAGTAAAGTGTGTACAATTATGGATTTGGAAGCTTACTTCTCAGAGCACGATGTGAACCTCTTCCGCCCGCTTCTTACTCTTGAGTTGTGTCTCGAGAGTTCTTGAGCAAGTTCATACCAGTCCTCTTCTCCAAAGCTTGCAATTATATCCTCAACACCTTGTGATAGACGAACATGAAAGAAAAGCAGAAGCCACTGCATTCCCTTTATGCTACGAACAGAGAGTTTCAGTTGTAGGATTGAGAGCAAGAAATGAGCACTAGGATTTGAGAGATTCGGAGAAGATTATGTAGGAGCTTCAAAAATATGGCATTAGTTATGGATCTTCAGCCCTTGTCCCGAAAGCACGCAATGAGCAGCATGATGAGAGATGATGTAGAGCCTCTAAGTATATAGGAACCTTGCCCATCGGTTGCCGATGAGAGGTCTCTCTTCGTTCCAGCACCCGCGAAAGTGGACAGAAGATATGAAACTGGAGGAACAAGGTCTTTTCTCGATAGAGGTTTCATAACTTCAAGTGTGCATGGCCAGTAGAGCAAGATGCGAGCGAAGAGGGGAAGCTCCAAGGGACACCCACGTGATTGGCCAAGACGGCCCTCGCTTATCGCAGTTTCCAATCTTCGCAGCTAAAGCTCCCAAGCTCCACCCTGCAAAAGCAACTTCGAGCTCCAACCTCCTCCTCTCGCCCTCACCTCAACAACAGCTCCTAAGCTCTGTCGCTGTTGCAAAGCTCCCGATAAGCTTCCCCATCATATTGCATCGATCTGCGAGCTTGCTGCAGCAGCCATGGGAGACCCGCGGGAATCGTCATCGTACAGCGTTACGCCTAGGATCCGGTATAACACCATCGGGGGTGTCAATGGACCTTTGGTGATTTTGGAGAATGTGAGTGGTAGCTTCAATCCAGTGAAGGAGGAGGGAAGGTGATGGGCGAATGGGAAAGATGTGCTGATGCAGAATAGGTCAAATTCCCCAGGTACAATGAGATTGTTACCTTGACGCTGCCTGATGGCACTGAGAGATCTGGACAGGTTCTGGAGGCGAGAGGTGAGTGCATTACGCTATGGCAGAAGGATCAATTGGATATATACTGACGAGTGGGATAGGTGACCGGGCTGTTGTGCAGGTACTATTCATGAACTAGCTGCCTGGGGATGCAGACACTGATTGCGATAGGTATTCGAAGGTACATCTGGCATTGATGTCAAGAAGGTACGGCATACACAATGAATGGAGATTACATACAAGTGCTGATAGCAGATAGTCGAAAGTCGAATTTACGGGTCAGAGTCTGAAGCTGGGTGTCTCAGAAGACATGTTGGGTCGTATCTTCGATGGATCAGGAAGAGCTATTGATAAAGGACCTAAGGTTCTGGCAGAGGATTACCTGGACATCAACGGAAGTCCTATTAACCCGTACTCGAGAGTGAGTCGATTCCTAACCTGGATACATATACAGTGCTGAAGTATATAGGTCTACCCCGAAGAAATGATCTCGACTGGTATCTCTGCTATCGATACGATGAACTCGATTGCTCGTGGACAAAAGATTCCCATTTTCTCTGCTGCCGGTCTGCCACATAACGAAATTGCTGCTCAGATTTGTCGACAGGCTAGTTTAGTTCAGAAGCAGGGTATCACGAATAAGGGTACACATGATGGACATGAGGAGAATTTCTCGATCGTTTTCGCTGCTATGGGTGTCAACTTGGAAACTGCTCGTTTCTTCACCAGAGATTTCGAGGAGAATGGAAGTTTGGAACGTGTCACGCTGTTCTTGAATTTGGCTAACGATCCTACGTGAGTCGATCTTCTGCGAAAATGTTACAGCTACTAACTGTGTCTAGGATTGAACGTATCATTACGCCCCGTCTTGCTCTTACTACCGCCGAATACTATGCATACCAATTGGAGAAGCACGTCTTGGTCATTCTTACGGATTTGACAGCATACTGCGATGCTCTTCGTGAGGTTTCAGCCGCTCGTGAAGAAGTGCCAGGTCGACGTGGTTATCCTGGTTACATGTACACCGATTTGTCGACCATCTACGAACGTGCCGGTCGTGTTGAAGGACGAAACGGGTCGATCACACAAATTCCCATCCTGACTATGCCCAACGACGATATCACTCACCCAATTCCCGATTTGACTGGTTATATTACTGAGGGACAAATCTACGTCGATCGTCAACTGTACAATCGTGGTATTTACCCACCGATCAACGTCCTGCCATCACTATCCCGCCTCATGAAGTCTGCCATCGGCGAAAAACACACACGGAAGGATCACGGTGATGTTTCCAACCAGCTGTACGCCAAATACGCCATTGGTCGTGACGCCGCCTCCATGAAAGCCGTCGTCGGTGAGGAAGCTCTGTCATCCGAAGACAAGCTCTCTCTTGAATTCCTGGAGAAGTTCGAGCGAACATTCATCTCGCAATCCGCGTACGAGTCAAGAACCATCTACGAGTCTCTCGACCAGGCATGGAGTCTGCTACGTATCTACCCCAAGGAACTCCTCAACCGTATCCCGGCCAAGATCCTCTCGGAATTCTATGCGAGATCTGCGGATCGCAAAGGCAAAGGACGTGCGACGAAGGACACGAAAGATAATAGTGAGGAGGGAAAGGCCAATGGTGGGGAGGAGAACCTTATTGATGCATGAAGAGGGTGATGAGATTAGTGTCTGAGTGGATTGCATGGGTGTGAGCTTATGATTGCGTTGCTTTGACCACATGGCGGTGTGTAAGTAAGAGCGGGGATAGAAAGCTTGTTGATACCTCGCTGGGAAGGAATCGGAGAAATGATTTTCCCTTTGCTCGTGACTTTGTTGTGTTCTTGACCATGCCTCGGACTGGATTCGTGATTCTTCAAGAGGAGCTTCGGTACCTCTTAGCACGACGTGCTGCTAACTGCAGCTCTATATGCAAGGTCCCCTGACATGTCAAATATCTTGCTTTCCTGTCAACATATCAACTTGTCAACATCCACCAGTCGGGTCAACTGACAGCCTGTGCCATCACGTCTTCCCCATGCAGGCGCAGATCACCACTTCATCCAACCCCGCACGCAAATGAGAAAGAAACGTTCCCCGACATACCCAAGCAACCTTCCGCAAGGAAGCAAGCTTTGCGGGCATGTAGCCGGCGTCTTTGCGGTCTTACTATTCGTGCGCCTGGTTGGTGCAGATGCCGGGCCGGTGCTGTGGGGAAGAGGAGGAGGGATGTACAAAAGGGCCGGGGTAGGGGGCGCCACAGACGCGCCAATCAGCCTCTTCCGCTTCAACGTCATATTGAGACAACGTCGGTCCTTTCTCCAGAGCTACGAATTACGTGAGGGGACTCCGACTTGTGCCTGGAGATCTTGCCTGTGTTTGTTTGAGAGAAATTGAATGGATTGTCGGGATGGGATAACTTCACTGCGCTGAGAATTGATCTAGGCATTGCGAGAGGGGAGTGAAGTGTGGAAGGAGAAGGACGAGCAAGGGAAATCCGGGGTTCAGGCAAGGTGGAGTACAAGGAGGACGGAGCGGGGAAATCTTTGGACGAACTTGATTGCGGGGTCATCCGGTGGACGGTCATCCGGAGTCTGCTTCACGTCAAGAGATTGACCTGCAGCTAGGACAGGCTGGACGGCGGGTCGGTTCCTGCGTTGATATTAGGTGCGCAGTGATGTAGTATAAGAGCTACCAGCTACCCCTCCTCGCCCCATCTGCTCCCGAGCTTCACTACGTCGTCTCCCACTCAATTCCTCCCTTCAATCGCTTCCAGCGATTGATTGAAATTCTCGGACACAGCAGGACAGCAACCAAAATGCGCAACTCAGTACTCCTCAGCTTGCTGCTCAGCGCAAGCGCAACTCTCGCGCAGATCCCAGGCGAGACGTTGACGGGCACAGCTGGCAACACGACAATTGCTGGGAGTTCCTCGGGCCCGAACAGTGATGGCAAATATGTCATTCAGGGCGTAGGCATCCGTGCCAATTTCATCCCGTACGGGGCGAGCATCTCTAATTTGTTTATTAATGATACGAATGGTGTGGAACGGGATATTGTGGGGGGCTTTGATAATGCTAGTTACTACTCAGTCGTAAGTTTTGAATTCTTTTTTTAAATTCAATTCCTGAGGAGGTGTGGGAGGTTGAGGGGGTGAAGTGTGGGAGAGGACTAATGAGAACAGGATCGCCAACATCCTCATTTCGGCGGTGTACCAGGGCGGTACGCAAATCGCATTAAGAACAGCAGTTTCGTGATCGATGGGACGACGTATAATGTTCTTCCCAACGAGAATCCAACTGCGGCTGCACCTGCTGGAGCAGACACCCTGCACGGCGGCCCAGATGGCTGGGATTGGAGAAACTGGACGGTGGTCGCGCATACGACCGATAGTATCACGTTCAGTCTTACCGATCCGGATGGTGATCAGGGCTTCCCGGGCGAGGTGGTCAGTTATGTCACGTACAGTCTAGGTAACATGACGTGGGATTTCAAGATGGTTGCGTTAGCGACGACGAAGAAGACGCCGATTATGCTGAGTTCACATGTGGGTTATTCCTTCCCTTCCCTTTCATATCCATTCCACTCAACCCCTTCCATGATGAAATATGGAGAAATTGGTACTGACCAAAACAGACATATTGGAACCTCGACGGCTTCGCCAACACCGAAACCCCCCTGGCCCTCAACCACTCCCTTTGGCTGCCCTACGGCGGACAACGCATTGGTGCAGACAACATCCTAATCCCGACCGGTGACGTCCTCTCCAACCAGCAATACTCGCTCAACGACTTCTGGTCCACGCCCAAACAAATCGGCGCCAACTTCACAAACCCAGATCTCAATGGGAACTGTGGCTTCAACTGCACCGGCTACGATACCTGCTACCTTACCAACCGCGCCGCAGACGGGCCCTACGATTGGCGCGAAAAGGGCCCCGTAGCTAGACTGCGAAGCGCTTGGTCAGGAATCCAAGTCGATGTCTTCACGGACCAGGACGCGTTCCAGGTTTACAGCTGCGGCGGACAGAATGGGAGTATGGCGCTGAAGAACACGCAGGGATTGTTTAACGTCACGGGCAGAGAGAGGACGATTCAGCAGTATGGATGTATAGTCATGGAGGTCGAGGATTGGATTGATGCCATTAATCAGCCCGAGTGGGGACGTGGCAAGAAGCAGATCTTCGGGCCGGGCGATGACCCGTATGTGTTGCAGGCGAGCTATCAGTTTAGTCTGAACTCGACTGCGGTTGGGCTATTGGGTGAGGGTAGCGGATAATTATTTGAGGATAGCAGGAGAGTGAAAATATTGGTGACAGGGACCTTTAGGATGGAAAATTAATTATGTTATCTTGAGGCCATGATTGGCACGTGACCACACAACCTTGAGGTCTTGGTTCACTTAAAAGCTCATTTTGTTTGTATTCTTCGTAGCATGGAAGCAAGTGCTGTCTTTGCTCCTAATTTTGCTTTTTATACACCCTATTTGGCCTATGATGGAGAATGTGTCAAAGTCAAGTGATTTATCTGGATATTTATCTGGTGCCGGCTAAACCTTCAAAAAAGCTCGATTTACATACAAGGGACTTTCAACGAGTGTATAGGTTTCAATTCTTATAAAAAGGTCACCGAACCGAACCTTACTCTTACAAATTTGCTCGAAAAAATCACCGCAAAAGAGTAAGGCAAAGCAAATTTCCGTCGCGAAATTAGTTCATCGTCACTCCACCGGGAAGCGTGGTAACCCATCCATCCAGAGTATCGGGAACCGAGGCCTTCTTGGTACACGTATTGGCCTGCGCAATCGTCTGCCTCTTCAGCGTCGTGCACTTGATATCATCCGAGAACAGATCGGAGCTGCACCCTGCATCCATAGCCCGCTGAAGCGCATCGCCCTTCCACCCAAAGACGTAATCAGCGTGGTTTCCATACCCAGTCTTGTCACCAAACGACCAAACAAACGGCTGCGAGCCATCCGTGGGCCACAAGCTCTTGTCGTTAAATGGCGTGGTGTCCCAGTATGTCTCGTAGAAGACCTGCGGGATCGCGACCGGGTGCGTGGATGGGCACGCTGATCCGACGGGGTTGCTGACGTGGTCTTGGTGGTTGGGCGAGTCTAGGTTGACGCCGTCCCAGCAGGTTGGGAAACGTACTGATACCATGATGCCCACCTTGCACGTGCTGGTTGGGAAGTTGCTGATATATCCGCTTCGTGTCGTGCTCGTTGCCAAGCAAGTATATTGCAACTCAGGAGCCTTCAACGCGGCTTGTGCAGCGTTCGTGCGGATCGCGGGGTCGCCGACTGTCATGCGGAATCCGGGCTTGAAGGCTGTTACTTTGCCGCTGGAGAGGTAATAGACTGTTTGTCCGCCGTTGGATGCACTGTACCCGAGCGGGTTGGGGAGTGTGTTCACGCGCTTGAAGGTTCCGTTCCGTGCTCTGAAGTATAGCACGGCGGTCCAGTAGTTGGAGAAGTCTTCGGTCGGGACGCAGCTGGTGCAGGTTGAGATGTCGGCCATGTTGGTGCCCAAGGTGGCGTTCAGCGAGTTTCCTCCGACAAACTGATGGAGATGAGGGGATCCCTCGACACCGGCATTGACGATGCTGTGTGGGCATGCCGTGTTAGGAATGCTCTTTTTTCATGTGGATCGAGGTGGCTTACGGGTCTATACGATCGACGGCAAGCTGCGAGCAAGAGAATCGAAGTGTCGCACCAGCACCATTGGCCACAGGCGCGAGGGCCAGCGCCGCCGCAGCAACGAGAGGTGCCAAGTACATCTTGACTTTGGTTTCCCTTAACAACTATATCAGGACGATTTCAGATATCAAATGGCAGGCGTTGTCGAAACAACCTCAAAAATCACGATGATATAAAATTTCTCGAGACCAACACTTCAACTCATACAACAAACCTGGGCCAAGACAGACGCCATTCTATCCTTATATTCCCAATCTCCCACGCCGATAGATAGGAGGATTGGTATTGTGGTACAGCCGATCGGGCTGTAATCCAGCGAAAACCAACACTTGCCGATACCTCGACTCCCATGGAAGCAATCTGCGTGCAATTCTTTACGCCTTCCATGATCCTGTCGCATATTGTTTACAATATGTTTATATTGATCTCGTTTGACACATCAGCCAATAAGCGAGGGCCAGGGCAAGTGCCGATCGCTGGCGGATACAGCCGGGCAGCGGGGCATTAGGCTGTGGGGTAATAACCCCACTGTATATCAGCTTCGATGTATGAGTGACTTGTGGATACCTGATTACAAGACGAAATGTTGGGGGGGAGAGAAGGGGCGAAGAGGTCGCGGGAGAAGCTTCCTTGCAGGGGGGTTATCCGGGCAAAGGGGGATGGGCAAGCGCGAGAGAACTTCCCGACTTTGCCGCCAAGCAGGTCATGTGGGATCTTCTCTTGTTCGCGCAACCTCTCATCTATTTCCGGGATTCCCCCAATCTCGCACTGTGGTCTGGAATGAGGTTCCTTGGTGTTCAGCGTTGCTGATTGGTGCAAAATTCTTGCTTGGCGATGGCTGTCAAAACTTGTCATCATTGAGCCCCCTGGTATATTGTTAGTTTTATAGGAAAGATGGGATGGGGCCAAGGATAACCTGTATTGGCCCGCGAAGCCGCCATCCTGGGCATTGGGCTACTAGTACTTTTAGTATTTGTATTTTTGTCTTGGCGTGTCACGAGACAGCCAGGATCAAATTGCCGGTTTATTACAGAGCTTTCTAGAAGGATCTTGGCCTTCTTTCAATGTCTTTTTGACGTCTTGGACTTTCATTCCAATCTAAAATGCCCCGCTTCTTTTGCTGTTCTACTACCGGGGAGTGTAAATGGGTTTGAACGTGATGGGTTTGAACGTGGGGAAGATAAGATGAAAAATAGTAAGCAAGGTTCTTGAAGTGAAGTAGAAGTCCATTTAGATATGATCTCATATTTAACACATTTTCAACCTTGTGTGCCCCAATATCATTCTGTACATGTCTTATCCCGCAGGTGCGGCTTTGTGTCATAAAATGCTGTGCCCGCTACAGCTACCAACACCTTTCAGTATAAGAACAAGAACACAGATGTAGCTGTAAAAGTTTTGTCCTGCTGAAGACGTACGGTGGGAGCATTGATGATATCTAAAAGCAAACTCTCATTATCTTGCCGGCTATTATTAGTTTGTTTAGATTGTACGGCACAGGAGTCTAGAGCGCTCCGAATGTACTTTGACAAAGGCTCGTTTTATTGGGATTAGGCTGTATTTACCGATGAGTGAGTGGCCAGGGGTTGAGAATTCTACGTGTTGGTTTTTAGAGTCTACTGGGACTTGCTCACGGAGGCCTCCACTCTTCGATTCATCGAAATGTGCCAAAGACAATCCCGACTTCTATTTCTCTAGAAAACCCTTTTTTGGCAAAAGTTTCGGATTAAGATAACTGTGTGCTGCTTTTTGAGTGTGGATGTGATGTTAGAACTATTCGAAATTGAAGTGGCTCTCCGCGAGGTTCGCCTAGGCTCCAAACGTATCTCTCCCACTTTTCTACACCATGACTTCGAACGATGCGAACGAGTGCCGCTCTTTCGCACATCATCTCCTCCCAACACTCAAGAAATCCACCTTGCTTCCCCTGTCCCCTCAAGCTTCCGATTTAGTCTCCGATAATGTAAATGCAACCCCAGACTCAAAATCGCACCCAAAGCCAAGAACCCCGCATTAATCCCATGTCCCAACCTATACAGCGGCTTGTCCTGCGCTCTGTATATCCAGACACCGATGATCTGCCCCGGGCCAGTGAACGCGATGTTCAGGCCTGAAGCGAGGGAGCCGGCAGTGGTGGAGCGCACGTTGTCTGAGACCCAGGCGCAGAGGGAGGGGAGTCCAGCGAAGACACCGCAGGTGGAGAGGACGAGAAAGGCATACCGGGTCTTGAATGCCTCGCCTGGGAGGGCGGCTTATAGTTGTTTAGTCGAAAGGACATATTGAAGTAGGGGTTGGGGAAGATTACCTTGGACGATGAAGGAGACTGCTCCCACGAGGAAGGAAGTGCCTGCAACCAGACCTCGTGCTTTATAACGATCCGAAATCATGGCTGCAGCAAACGTAACGACGTATGCACAAGCATACGGCGGGACAGTAAACAGCTGTGCTTCCAAATTCTTGTATCCGAGCCCTTGGACAATCGTCGGCGAGAACAATGAGAGTGAAGAGACGCCGACCCCAAGAGCAAGGTAGGTTATATAATGGACCCAGAGTCTCAGGTCTTTCAAGGTGTGTTTGGCATCTTCCCAACTGAGCTTCTCTGCACCATGGGAGCAGTTGACTCCCATGCGGGTAATTTGAAGCTTCTTTTCCTCTTCGTTAAGCCAGGAGGCTGATTCGGGATATTGCGGGAGGAAGAAGAAGATTGCGACACCGCAGATGACAGATGGGACACCTTCGAGGATGAAGAGCCATCTCCAGCCTTCGAGACCGCCAGCGCCATTCATATGACCAATGCCAAAGGCAAGTGCTCTGTCTATGTTAGCATCTTTCCTTCATCATGTGCCGAGGATGATAACCCACCCGCCGAATGCTCCTGCCAGGGTGGCACTGCATAGAAACCCAGCGATTCGAGTAGCTCGTTCTTCTGGTTTGTACCAAAAGCTGAGGTAGAATATCATCCCTGGAAAGACTCCTGCTTCTGCTGCACCTAAAAAGAATCGAAGTGATGTGGTGCCAGCAACGTTCTTCGTGCCACCTATTCCAGCACAGATCGCACCGAACGTAAATACGAGGATTCCAAGCCATCTAAGAGTTCTATTTAGCAAATATTTGTGGAGATTGTACAATGCAACTAACTTTGGTGGAGAAAGAACCTTCATCATCAAATTACTTGGCGCTTCGAAGAGAGAGTAGGCGACAAGAAAGACCATCAGTGCCACAGTGTATTGATAGGTGGTCATGTTATTCGTCTGAAGCAAATCATCATTGGTGGAAGAGTTGAGAATTTTTGCGTTTCCTGATACAAGGACAGTCAGTATCAATTAACATTATTGGCGATGATTTCTGACTGACCAATGTTGGAACGATCCAGATAGCAAAGGAGATAGATGATAGCTGTCATTGGCATGATGCGCATGTCGATCTTACGGACCAATCTAAACGCCATTAGAGCATGTTCAATTTTCTCTGTGTATTTTCATCTTGATAACTTGCCGTTTTTCAGCTCTAATCTCCTCTTCCGTCACCTGCTCCACTTTGGTGTCCTCAACATTCTCTATATCACCACCGAAGGACATCTTCTCAATGTTGGGAGTGGAGATTTCGTTGTTTACAGCCATTGTGAAGGCCGAATATTGCGACCAGGAACTTGGATAGTTTAATGCTCAAAATCGATATTGAGAAGTGATAGCCTGCAGAGGTAGATCCGGTGCCCTTCCAATGCCAGGACAGCTATCTCGGTGAGTTGAAGATCTCCCAAAATGTGACCCTCCGTTTCCTAATTATAGTTACACCGTACCCCTTTCTTGATTACTCTGGGGAGCTTTCTGGGGACGAAATAAAGGATTGGTCCACTAGTCGCGGGGAAAGATGGGGTAGTCTGATGTTGTCTTGGTTTGCCGATACCCGACAGACGAGGAGGCGGTCAAAACCCACTCATGACTCGCAAAAGCGCGGGATCTCACACTTCAGCCCACTATAGCTGACGGCCACCCCGCACCGGCTCATGCGAAAGGCTCCCAGACCCAGCTTGCCGGAAAGACGGTGCCTTGTTTCCAGAAACCTGTTTCCGGGATTGTCGGTCGTCGGAAAAGTTGCCCTCTCGTTTCCAGGTGGGGGAAGGTGTAGGACAGAGGCTTCTAATTCGAGAGACTCACACTCCAGCTGTCTTGACCGATTGATTCTAGATCTCGGTTCGTTTTCAAACCCCACGCGAAGTTGGAGTGATATTCATATGCCTGCAATATATCTCATATGATCGAGAAATGACAGCCAAAAAGTTCTAGCGAGAGGTATTTCCCATCAACTCTCGCTCCCAGCTTAGTTTGTCTCTGCACTAACTCCTTCAATAACAGCGAAGCTCTCATAGCATTTTGCGCGCCCTTTTGTGCCAGTCGAAATGAAGGCAACTCTTCTCTACTGTCTGCATCCATGCCCTGGGTATTAGAACTTGCTTCACCAATTGCTTTGAGCTGAGCAACAGCCCAATCCTGGCAAAAAGTATCTGGAGTCTCACACCCGAAAAGAAACAGAGGCCACATTAAACCTGGGTGAATCACATAAGTTGGGTCTGAGACTACAGCATTCTCATTTTCGGTTTGCGCATCGGACAAACCTCTACTCCGTCGAAGCGCCCGCCAAGTTTCGTCGACTGCTTTCTTCGCGATGTCGGAATGTGGGAGATTCCACCATGCTACTCTATGTATGTAGATAAAGTGCACCCAGAAAGAAGCAGCATAGACACTAAAAAGCTCTACCAGCTTGAGCGCGATGTCTTTGCAAACAATCGCTTCGAGGTCGTCCGTTGTAATGTCCATAACCCTGGGTCTACGACTCCACAGATTTTGAAGATCTTTTTCAAATCCCCTGCAAGCTGTAGCAACTTCAAACTCATCGTCGACAGTGTTGCGCGTTCGATGATGGCGGTCATGGAGACCAATCCGACGGCTGTAGCTTTGAGATACAAGATGCCATTCTAAAGCTGGTTGTAGGACCGTGTTGAATACTTTCAACTTGATATTCTTAGTCAAAGTCAATTCTCTCGATCTTGACCCTTCCGCAAGAATCTCTCTCGTCTTGATTAACTTGCTAGACTGTCTTGATTCGTGCGATGGCAGGCCCTTTTCAGCTGAGTCTTCGTCTGACTCTTGCTCTGACGTGAATTCGGTGCCTTCGCCATTTCCCTCGACTTGGTGCGTCCCAAATCTATGCTGGAGTGAGACTTCTAGACTCTTTGGTGACAGAAGCTGGCGTCCCCCCAAATGTGATGCTTTAGCATCGAGGGAATTCAGCCATTGGAGGAGGCATTTAGAGGCGGAATTCCAATTCGTCTCCCCAGTGATGACCGACTCCGCAACTTCAGTTGGAAAGGCTGCGTGGGTGGCTTCATGTTCGTCGTAAAGTATCTGAGAAGCATTAGCATAATGTATAAAGTAATGAGATAGGAGTAGGGAGATGTACATCACACCATGCAAGCAGAAATATTGCGGCTAGAAGTCCATCCCCATTCTCCCCAGTGCCAGATTTTACTAGCTCTGCCTCAATTTCTCGCCGTGAGGCTTTCTGTAAATTTGAAATAGTCAATCGTGAGCCCATATCTGTTGCTGGCGAGTGGTCATTTCGGTCGGACGAAAAGAGTAACAAAGCCAGAGCGAAGAGAGCGTTGGCAACTGCTCTGTTCCCCGAGGCTAAGTGGACTAGATATCGCTGCATTCCAAGCCACCCAAGTGGATCAACCGAAACCAGAGAGGCTGGTGGACGAATTTTGCGCTTGAAATAGAGTCTTAAGTGTTGTTGCTGATCTGAAGTAAGAGAAGTGTAGTCGAAAGTGGCGTGCCTCCCATTTGAACTCGGAAAGTTGTGCGTTATAGGGTACCCAATGGATCTTTGACTTTGCGACGATAACGACAAGACATTGGATGAAGAGTCGACTGACGCGTTATCCAACTGTATATTGGCTTGCAGTAGGTCCGATGAACCATAAAATGCGGACGGACTTGAGTCGCTGAGAGGCTGGTGATACTGCTGAGCATCTGTGAATGCAAACGTCGAGAAAGCATTACTTATATCAGGCATTTCAAAACAATTGTCAAATAAGGTATCGAAATAATCCAAGCTTTGGACACTGGGGATATATTGAAGCGGCTGAGTCACGGGCATTGAAAGGTTGGCCTGCTGCACTTGATGCCCCATTTGTTCGTTGTATTGAGGCGAGCTGTGAGGCAGAGACCAATTCGACTCACTGAATGCCTTCGGCGTGAGTGATTGACTTTGAGTTGGTGATGGATACTGATGAGTTGGAGCTGATTGGGGAGAAATTGGAGATCGTTGTTGATGATTGTGGCTTTCTCGTCTTGGCGGTTGGATGCTATTCCCGGAATCGTGACTCTGTCCGGAGTCATGTCTTTTCCGACGTGACGGCCCGCCGCCTGCAATAGACGACGAGGTTACTGATATTGACCGTCTTCGGCGAGGTGAGGGAGCTTTATAGATACAGTCAAGCTTCAGTCGAATGCAGGCGCTGCAGGCTGGATGCTGCTCGTTACAGCGAACTCGACGTTGCTTACAGCTCTGGCATCCATTGCGGGAACGAGGGCCTGATCGACCTAGGTTTGGCCTTGACAAGTCTGTAACTTGAGACTCCATGCTGAGATGATTCGTAGTTTACTAATCGAATTGTATGTTGTTAAGGAAAAGAAAGATGGGGTCTGCGGGGAAGGTGCTAGGTCTGTGTAGTGGGGTGGCGCTACCGTAGAGCCCCCCACAGAAAGGCCTGCTTTCGGGTTTCAGGGCCAAACCACTATTCAACAATGGATATAACCATTATTATGGGATTCGAAGAAACTATACAGACGCTTCATGAGTTCTCTAGCAGTTAAGAGCAGACGGAGAATCGTGTTGTTATTGCAATAGTCGAGTGCTGGTGTTGAATAGTGCGGGGCATACTCGCTAAACCTTCCCTTCCCCAACAGCGCCTAGAAAAGGAGAGTAAGCTAGGCATCTTGCGTCGAAATCGAATTCAACAAATCCCTATATGCAAGTCTATTTAACAAAACTTCAACTACAAACTATAACATAGCCCTCTCCCGAAACGCCTCTCCATCAACAACCCACGGTAACTTGGCCGTTGCCCACTTCGAACTGCCACCCCTCGATTTGACCGCTTCCCAGTCCGCCTTCGAAATACTCCTTGCCTCAACGGCAGGATTATATCCAAGTCTACTCCTCCCATCATCCTCTGGTCTATATTCTCCAACTTTCGGGGCTTCCTTTCCATCTGCTCTCTGATATATAGTGACAACAGTAGCCCCGCCAAGCCCCATGTTATGTTGCAAACAGTACTTTGTTCCTGACACTGAACGCGTCGTCGCCCAGCCGCGGAGATGCCAAACTATACAAGTTGTCAGGTTTTTGTTTCGAAGAAGATAATGAATGAAAGGAAATGCATAGATAAAAAGATATTCTTACCAAGCTCAGCACACTGCGCCAACCCAGTCGCCCCTAGTGGATGACCTTTCGAAATGAGCCCCCCACTCGGATTAACAATCCATCCCTTCCCATCCAGTCCCCTCTCTTCCCCATCATACGTAATGCCTCCATCCTGAATCAACTTCCACGCCTTGCCATCATCAGCCAGTCCCAGACCCTCAAGCGCACACATCTGATTCGTCGTAAAGCAATCATGCAACTCGACTATCGAGACATCCTTTGGAGTAATCTTTGCTTGTTGGAAAGCTGATTTGGCTGCGAGGCGTGTCATGTTGGAGCCGATGAGCTCGATTGCGCTGGGAGGTTCGTAGAGAACTGGCGTGTCGGTCGCGAGGGCCTGCCCAGCGATTTGGATGGCGGAGTTGTGTAGGTGTGGGTGGGATTTGAGGAATTGGGCAGAGCAGATGATTGCTGCTGCTGCTCCGGTCTTGCCAATTCGTTAGCCACAACTCTCTTTAAGGGTTCAGACTTACAGATGAAGGACAACACTGCAATCTTGTAATGGTTCCCGTCACAGAAGGACTTTGAAGTACATCATTGACAGAAACCTCTTTCGCCAACTGGCTATACGGATTATTGACCCCATGGGACCGATTGATAGAAGTGATCTTCGCAAAATGCTCATTCCTCGCCCCAGCCGCGCCATACCGCTCAAGATACTCCGCCTGCGCGTTAGCATACAACTGCGGCGTCCACCCAGGGCTCTTCTTCCCCCTATCCGCCTCGGGAATCAACGTGCCACTCAAATCCAAAATCCTACTAAGCGGATTCGTCCGATCATTGAAAATCTGCGGCAGGGCACCAGGATACATCTTATCGAACCCAATAACGAGCACACAGTTTGCTTGCCCAGCTTTGATGGCTTGGTTGGCGAGGTAGATGCCCGTGGACCCAGAGGAACAGTAGTTGTTAACGTTGCAAATGGGGATTCCGGTCATGCCGAGAGAGTAGAAAACTCGTTGGGCGCAGGTTGAGTCGCCAAAGACGTAGCAGCCCACCCCTTGGTCAACGTCATCGTAGGTGAGCCCGGCGTCAAGCAGAGCCTTGACGGCGGCTTCGACGGCTAGGTCGAAGTAATCCGAGGCTGGGTTTTGGGCTTGACTGGCCGATTTCTTGGGTGAACGGAAAGGCGTCATGCCCACGCCTGCGACGAAGGTTGGCGTTGACATCGTGACGAGACAATGGTTTGAATAAACCGTTTGGAGGAGATAATAATTCTTCTTAGGTTTACTTGAACTTTCTAAAAAAGAATATAAAGAGCAGGAACTACTACTGGTCTCAAAAAAATATAACATTGATGCCCCACCTGGACTAGTATCAACGTGGGTTGAGTCTTGTGGCGGGGGTGTAGTCTCATGCAGGGACTATGAGGGGTATGCCTTTCGCGAGACCCGAGCCAACATCCGATAGATGCGAAAAGTCATCTTCTGCAGCACGCTTGGCATGCACGGTGTACTACCCGCAGAATGTGGAGCTCAAAATTAGAGTGAGATCCTTGTCTCATAGTCTCATTACTAACTTGAGGAAAGGACTGCAGGTGGGGAGAACTGAGGAAAAAAGCAAGCGATATGTAATTTTCGAGGTCCAACACATTTTTGTTGATTACAGAGAGATGTGAAGAAAACGAAGAGACTCTTCTACAGCCGACTTGGCATCCTCGTAGCTCCATCAATTCTAACAACCGTCCCATTCAACATTGAATTCGATATCGAGTGTACAACCAATTCGGCAAACTCGTCCGGTCGTCCCGGTCTGTTCGGAAACTCCAGAACACGCTGAAGACTCTCCTTCGCCTTCTTCGGCATGTTTGTAGTCATACTCGTCTCGAACATACCAGGTGATATTGATACAGCTCTGATACCATGCTGTGCAAGATCCCGGGCAAGTGGAAGTGTCATTGATGCGATTGCTCCCTTCGTAGCAGAATACGCAACTTGCCCTGGCTGGCCGTCGAAGGCTGCTGCTGATGCAACTGTGATAATGACGCCGCGTTCTCCATCATGACCTGGAGGTTGGGTTGCCATGTGCGGGAGAAGTTGTCGGATGACATCGACTGTCCCAACGAGGTTCACAGCAATCACTTTTTGGAATGTTTCGATGGAGAACGGGACATTCTGTCTCCCCAAGATCTAGCTTCAATCAGCCTCTTGCTTTCCATGAGTTTGCAAGTCTCGAGCCTACCTTTGCTGGTCCAAGGATTCCGGCACAGCATACAATAGCTGCAACATCCTCTCTGATCTCCTTGGCCCAGCTCAGGATTCCTTTCACTGCCGACTCGATTTGCTCAGTCTTCGATACATCAACCTTGAAGAATCGGACTTGGGAACCCATTTGCTGAGCGATTCCTTGAGAGTCATTGAGATCTAAAATGGCAACATGAGCTCCTAACTTTGCCAGTGTCTGTGTCGTCGCAAGACCAAGGCCCGACAGGCTGGGACAAATCAGTAAAGATACGATCTGGTTTCATCTGAAGCTTCTCACCCTCCGGTCACAACGCAAATCTTGCTTCCCAACTTCATGGTTTCTTTGTCCAGGATGGAAATTTCTCAAAAGTTTCGAGGGTGTATTACCTCAGACAGGCGTTTGAGAATGTGGAGAGAGTGCGAGAGCCCCCAACCCTGGGCAGCCAGCCCACCTCGCCATCTTCATCGCGTCAACTATTGCAATCCTAGAGCGCGACATGATCAGCCGAAGCTGACTTGACCTTGCCAAACTCATCGCCTCGATGTGCCAGGATGAAGCTGACATGAGTCGGTCCTGGAGATGCGGAGTTGTGGAGTTGGAGACTGGAGAAGTGGGATGGTGGCGTCCTCGGGTCTCGGGTGTCGCGTGCGTGTCGCGTCGACGCATCCTCTTCACCTCCAACACCACAGACCGGCAGAAGCAAGTCTGCAGATTCTAACGCCTCGCGATAGCCGATCAACTGTAGCTTTAGTCAACATGATTGTTCCGAGACATGCTTCTGATAGCAGTGGGGTAGTTCCCCCTCGAGGCAGGGTGAAGTGACCCGAAAAACGAGTCGTGATTTTCAGTCGAAAGGCATTCCTCTTTATCCTTCTCTGCACATTGTTCAATTATTTTGTTCTATCTCTTCTGTTTTCATGTCAGCTATATTTTTGTTTTCTGTTAGTGCCAGCAACATTCCCTTTCTCTGAACCACAGCTTTGGCATTGTACCGAAGCTCTACCAACAATGGCACACCTCTCCCCCTCCAGAGAGGCCATCATAGCCATGAATTGTGCAGCAGCTCATGGAGGATCTCTCGTCCACGGCCCCTCTCATCCCCAAATAATCGACAAAACATTTGGGGCTCTTCTCCGCGAACAAGCAAAAACTCGAGGCTCCTCACCCCTCGTCATTTCCGATCACCAAAATCGCACCTTGACATATGCAGAAGCCGACAGAAGGAGCGACCATCTCGCGCGAGGTCTAGCCGCCCTAGGAGTCAAGAAGGGTGACCGCGTAGCAATCATGATGGGAAATATGGCGGAATACGTCGAGCTATTCTATGCGTGTGCAAAACTAGGTGCACTGATCACGTTGGCGAATTATGGCTACAGCGAACAGGAGTTTCACTCTGTCCTCTCCTCATGTGGGAGCAGCGTTCTGGTCATGGTCTCAGGGTTCGATCGATACGACTACGATCCCTGGATACCACATTTGAGGAAGAACATTAAGGGCCTTGAGCATATTATCATGGTCGATGGGGAAGATCGACATTCTTCTCATTGTCTTCATTACGAAGACGTTGTTGCTACAGGAGAATCGTACCAACTAGACCTCGACGCAATCGAGAGCACCCTAGATCCAAACGATATTCTCAATCTCCAGTTCACAAGTGGATCAACAGGACACCCCAAGGCATCAGCCTTGACCCATCGAGGAATCTACAACGCAGGTCGTTTCATTGGCGACACAATGTATCTCAAAGCCTCCGACCGAATATGTACACCAGTTCCCCTCTTCCACAGCTTCGGACTCATCATCGGCCTCGCTGTAGTCAGCGCTCACGGCGCCTCAATCGTGCTCCCGGAGACCGTCTTCAACGTTGAGGCAACCCTCGCCTCCGTCACCAAGAACCGCTGCACAGGAATCTACGGCGTGACAACCATGTTTGTCGCCGAAATGAGCTATCCCCGCTTTCAAACTTACGACATGTCTTCTCTGCGTTTCGCCATCGTTGCTGGCTCGGCAGTCCCGGAAACCCTGATCCGGAAGATCTGGGCGGCATTTGGGATCACGCAAACACATACCAATTGGGGTCTCACCGAATCAGCATCTATCTGCACCATGACGCGAGATACAGACACGATCGAGAAGCGATGTCTTACTTCCGGCCGCCTATTTCCTGGTTTCTCCGCCAAAATTATAGATCCAGCAACGAATCTAATCATGCCCTGGGGCGAGAAAGGCGAGATTGTGCTCCGTGGATATGGCGTCCAACGCGAATACTACAAAAACGAAGTAAAGACAAAAGAAGCGCATAAACTCAGTCCAGAAGATGGGCAAGAGTGGTTCCATACCGGGGACGAGGGGTACATCGACGCCGAAGGCTACTTCGTCATCACGGGCCGGATCAAAGACATGATCATCCGCGGCGGCGAAAACATCGCGCCTCTCGAGATCGAAGAGCGACTCATGGCCCACCCTGCCGTGGCACAGTGCGCTGTCATCGGCGTCCCGGATCAGAGGTATGGCGAGCAGATTGCGGCCTTTGTGGAGTATAGTGGGAATGGGCCGGTCCCAAGTGATGAGGAGCTGAGAGCTTGGACGAGACAGACACTGGCGAGGTTCAAGCAGCCGAAATATGTTTGGTGGTTGGGCGCCAGGGAGGAGTTTATGGCGTGGCCGAAGACGGCGAGTGGAAAGCTGAGAAAGCCGGATTTGAGGGTTATTGGAAAAAGGATTCTTGAGGAAGGGTGTATGCCTGGTCAAATTTCTGCGAGGCTATGAAGAACTCGATCTTGCGAGAACGGTATTTGTATTGCATCTAGGTTATTTCATTGTATATAGACGCATCTTGTCCCAACCTTAACTCAATTGCATCACGTTTTTTCGCTAAAACAAAAGGGGCTCGCTAAGCTCCACTCCTTTCCCTCGCATTCATTAATCCTCGCTCACTTTTACTGTCTACTCAAAAATAATCTCCGAGAAGTACCAAAATAATTAAATTTCACTTTTGGAGTTGGCTGGATTCGAACCAGCAATCTCACCGAGTTGCCCAACCACCCGACTTCTCGCGACTAGTGGTCCGAAGAAGACCAAAAGTGGCCAGGTGAAGTTGTGTCCTGGGTGCGCTCTACCTTTAAGCCATAACACCTTTCGATTCGACGCAAGACACCGTCTGTTATCTCCCTATACGGCTAAGGATTCTCTCAAAAAGCAGCTTGTCATTGTGTAGAGATCAAGGAATTATATCCTCTACGATTCACTCATCAAATACCTGCGTATCCGTTGCACTGTGCCCAGCTCGACCTTTCCGTGATCAACTATACCGCCAAATTATAGCGAATCCGAGGTCTTAGTCAAATAATTTGATAATATGGTTTGATGATCCAGTTCGGTTCAGGCGCACGGGCAAGGGCGAGCTGGCCGCAGCGCAACGGATAGCATGCTTCTTTGCTTCGAACACTGCCACCACCAGATAACTTTGTAGTATTTGAGTTTCTACAAGTGTAGTAAGGATTTTCGTTGAAAAGGGGCAATTTGCTAAGTTGTCAAGACGAGGTCGCCAGCTTTCGGCTCCTTAAACGCGTAGCAATTGGCTGGCAATGAGTTAAATACGTTTACGAAAGGCCAAGACTCTAGAAATTCTCCCCTAATTTTGAATGAACTAGGGTTATTGAGCGCCTGGCTGTTTGATAATAGACGGGCAATGCATCCAAGTACGTTTGCGAAAGCGAAACCCTATACGTTTACGGAAGCGCGACTCTGAACGCTAAGATTAGCTTTAATCTCTGCGCATAAGATTATACTGTGGGATGGCTAGTCGTTTACTATTCTTATCAATAACTATGGTCATCTCTTTGCTATATTCTTCTTGAGCAGCTATATATATATACGCGCAAGTCCCCACATGATTGCTTTCATCTTCAGTTACTCAATCTCAACCCTTCTTGCCTATTTGAAACTCACCTCAACCCAACGAAATGTATACCGCTCGGACGATGGGACTCGCCTTCGGCGTTTTGGCTACACTTCCTACTGCGTTTTCACTTGGCTGCTATACCAATGGACCTACATTCGATGACCTTTTCGCCGGTACTACTTTCAACAACGTTAATCTAGCTAACCTTATTGGGGGTATTGCCACCGGTGCCTGGCCTGGTGATGAAATAAAGACTTGGTGCTTCACCTTTGCCGGCGATTCAGAATATCATGTCAATATTGTTGTCGAAAACAACTCCGCTTTCTGGCAGAACCTAAATGAAAATGACGCTTTCGATGCTGCGCTCACTGAAATCAACGCTTGCGACCATGGAAGTGAGCAGAATCATGGAGACTTCTATTACCGCATTGATCCGAACAATGGTGCATGCTAGGTAAGACTTTTCTTTATAGCGCCAATCCTCATATATCAATCCTTTTGGGTGAGGCGGGGGATTTTGTGGCTAATAAATCCTAGATCTACATAACCTTTATAGAAGCGGTCGGGCAAAACAGACCACAAAGCCATCTCAGTCAAACTGGATGTTCCGATCTTTCTTTCCTTGATGGTCAGCAGTTAGCCGTTGGTTTTGGGTTATTTTGGATAGGGGCGGTGAGAACTTCTGCCGTGTTTATTTCCTGGCTAGTTTCGTGTTGGCTCTAGTAGGAAATTTGTTCATTGAAGTTCATTTGGTCAGAAAGGAGTGATTATGGAGAAAGTGGTGGTTATCTGCAAATCTGTCGTACGATGATTCTCTAGTCGACAGACTTTACAGCGTAAATATTTCTCGTGTATTGCTTGAAATTAAGATCGGAAATCTGATGGTGGCGATTCTAATGTTGCATGTGAATGCCGCGTATTTGAAGATGTAGTTTTGAACTCGGTAGCTTGCAAAGATAGGCTTATCCGAGAAGGATATGGGAAGCATAGACAGCATATTTGAGAGATCCAACAACTTCCATTGATTCCTTGGCCACGTCTCTGGCCGGAGTCTAGACTTAGGAGCATTTGAGCTTATAGATTTATAAGTGTAAGAAGAGAGAAGTAAGATTACATGCAACCGAGTTTCCGGAGGGGTTTTAAAGCGGTCAAAAAAACTTGTTGAATCATAAGGCCATGTAGAAAACAATAATCAGAACATAATTACAAAATTCATCAATCGCAGAGATAACACCTGAGCACAATTTTCCTTGCACAGCATTCAACTATCAAAGATGAATGCATCGCATGTTCATTCATACAATGGGGTTCACTATCCCAGAAGAGTTGAAACAACTCATCCGGCTTTGCTCACTAGAAGGTGTATCTACTGCCAACAGTACATGGAACCAACTTCCCAGGCATCTCTTTCTCAATTTCGAATTTGACTCTCCAGCCTGAACAATGACCAGGGAGGAGAACGTTTGGCTTCAAAGCCTTGAGATCTCTGACTGTGTTCTGAACATTGGCCTCCTGATCGGCAACCAAATGATACCCTCCAATCACTGCATGCAGGTGAACCGAGCCTCCAAGAAGCTCAATAGCATTCCTCGAGGCATTCACAACGCCGCCGTGACTGCAGCCCGTGAACACCACGATACCCTTCCCTTCACGGAACCGTGAGCACGTGATCATCAAGCCATGACACAAAGATAAGTACTTACCTTTCAGATTACACATCAAAAACCTTTCATCAGCAATTTCTTCATCTTTCACCCAAGCCCTTTTTTCAGTCTCAAATCGAATCCCGTTCAGAACCCCTTTCTCGTAAGCAGTGGCTCTGGGAATCATGCCCGAGACAAGGAACATATCATCAAGCACCGTATGAGCACCAGCATTCTTCTCAACTTTGCCCCCCGCTGCTTCGATTTCGGCAAATGTCGGATCGGCTTGCATTGAAACTGGATTCGGCCCTGCCATAAACCCGCGATAATCCGGGCGATCCGGGTGGAGATCAACGATCACGGACTCAGATCCAGGGCTCTTCGCTTTGGTGATCATTTCAATTGCTCGCTCCATGCCACCTATATTATTCATGAGTGCGGGGTGTTTTTGAGCCAGAATGCAAGCTTACCAGAATGATCGCGATGCCAATGCGAGAGCTGGATTCTTTCGATAGATGCCAGATCTAGACCCAGTCTCGTTGCGTTTCTTTCCCATGCTTGGCCTTCAGGACCGGCATCGAACATCATCGTGTGCTTGACATCTCCTTTGATAGCAGTCTATATCATAATTGTTAGCTTGCAGAAAAGTTCGAGGTCAATTTCGACGAACGAGGAGGACAGAAAAGCCATGTGCTCCACAGCAGATATCTTCCATGCGAAGCTCTTTCTTGCACGCTCCACGATTCTCAACTAAAGCTTTCGATGACATAGCAATATTTGGCAAGCGCCCATTATTGATAACTGTGTTTGGTTGCGTTGTAGATAGAGCGTCGAGCTCGTTGTCAATAATGATAGTAGCCTCTAAACTGTCTATCTCGACGAGATTAATCATCTTGGTAATAATATTGGAAAATGTAGACAGGTGATCGTTGATATTCTGAGAGTAAGAACCCACTACTCCAATTTTTAGGAGTGAGAAAAGGGAAAAAAGAACTTGAAATGCTAAGTGATCTATGAGGACGCTAGATAAAAGAAGCTCACTAATCCGAGCCTACTGCTGCGGCTCTCCCGACGTCCGCGACACTTGAAAGTATCTCACCTCAGCATTACGACGAAACCAATAATAGCCAGCCAGTACGATTGGTCTCCACATGTACGTAAAATACGTCGCGGGAAGATATGCTGAAGTCACGTGCAATCCTCCCCTTTTCAGACGCAAAAGTGATCTGCCCCATTAGAGTTGTAACCGAAGACAAATAGAAAGGTTTTCAATGACGTATTGATTCATAAGAATGATAAACGAAATATTGGAACTCCAGGCTTGTATTGCTCAAGCAGTTGAGGGTCATAACTTGCATTTCCTGGCTGACCAGACTGGTCTGGCTGGGCCGAACTGGTCCGAGCCGAGGAACGATCGAGAATCTACCAGACTTGAAGCCAAAGGTTTTTCTTCTTTTTCGAAATGCTGCATTCAAGTTTCAATCGTATTGTACATCGGTTTCTTCCAATCGAATGCCTAGATCTTCGTAGCACCACCGTAAATGATGGAACAATGACATCGAAGGACTTTAACTCCGTCCAGGTGCACTTTTGCTAAATCAGGGATGCCCAGGGGTTGTAATCTTAAAAACACTTGTGCAGCTGTATGCTCGCTGTTGCAGAGCTCTAGGATAGAGTTATCATGCTTCTCCTTCCTCCCCCTTTGGAAGGGCATCTCTGACCGGTAGTTAGCTACGCGTGGGTAGCCTCTTTTCCCCTTTACCATACTTCGAGCCCTGGGTGCATTGTTTCAAACCTTCCTAGGTAGTTGCAGCTATGAGAGTTGGTGGTAAGAAACAGTACATGTGCATAATGTCATGCGATCCTGGATAGAGCAAATATGCATCTGGGATTTGTAATATTCTATTTAGAGTTCTGCCATCATCACCTTATCTTTTGGTGTTGTTGTACCAGCAGGTAACAGTACAACCTCGGCACAATGCTTCTCCGTGCCCGCCTGGCCCGAACAGCACCGCCGCAATTGCACAGTCTGAGCAGCATTGACCTCCCTCCGGGGAAGAATCGTTTCCCGACCCGGCTGCAGCCACAAGTTTTACTGATTGCGATGCGATTCGCTGATGAGGGGCTTGCATTGCCGATGCTATACGGAGTACTTGTATTGGTCTACCGTTAGCGTAACCATCCCGCCGGGTCTGCTCTGCACGCGTAGACCTTGTTTGCAGTGATATCGCCTTTTTGCCGTAGTCCAATCAAGCTTTCAGACGCGCTGAAGGATTTTATTCTGCTGAAACATGGCGCACGAGAGATGCAAGTTCCCCAGAAAGAGCAGATGGGATTGGCCCCTGAACGGGCATACCCCACAAGCTTGTTCGGCGACCACCAGGCCTATTGGCACTTCCCCGAGTTTGATGGCATCATGGCACTTCCCCGATATTGATGGGACTTCCCCGATTTTGAAGCCCCTATTCTTTCTGCGAGGCTATTGAGGACAGCCTCTATTTGAGATACCAGATGTTAACCCGTATTTATCGTCACCGGAATGTGAAGGGGCTCCGAAACAGCAGCGTTGTTCCAGAACCAACTTCAATTTCTGTGACTCGTGACTGCTGTTCAATACTCCATAAGAGGAACCTTGCCGATTGGAGGACGGTGCGACGTGCACGAAGAAATTGGGCGAAGAAACGGCTGTCTCCAGAGTCCACCACGCGTGGAAAGCACTCCCGCACGCCGAAGTCTCATCGGTATCAATGGTGGCGCCCTGGTGGCTTCTAAAATAATCACGGAAGACGCCAAACCGGAGAAAGCTTTTTAAGCATGTATGGTTATTGGATGATTGGCAGGAAAACACCCAGTCTGCTGCGGGCAATCTTCCCTGTACAAGGGAATATCCACAGGGCTCTCTATCCAGGGGTACACGATGAGTCGACCCACTCCCTCCAAGGATCGTTCATACAAGGAACCACCCAATTTCTAGATCAACGAGCCCTGTCGAAGCAGATGTGCCAGTTCGAAGTCGCATCAACCGAATTCCGATGTCTGCAAACTGGAAAGGCTTGATCGTATGAAGAAGAATTATGGGGGAAGATTCCAAATATTCTTGACTCGCTAGCTCGTTGTTTTGCTTTACGATGAGATGCACCGGAGCACTTGCCCGAAAGATCAACGCTACACAAAGGCACTCTATGGCACTCTATGGCACTTGCTCAAAAGATCGGATGTTACACAGGAAGCCACGTGTATTGGTCCTGCTGTACCTGAGCGTAGAAGTACTTTGTATGTGGGGGCATCAGGGGAGAGAAGCGCCGAGTGCCTTGACTCCCCGCCACGGGGATGCGCGATGCATGAAACTGAATCGGTGCTCAGCGCCACTTTACCGCCTTTCCCCAGCCCAATTTCGAACGCCAACGTCAATGCGCAGATTCCATAAGACCACATGGTTCTCCACTACCGGAGATCGTGGAGAGTCGACTCGACTTGTTGTCGATGACCTCATGCTGAACGGGACTCGTCAAGCCCTCATCCTTCGAGATGTCGTCCGCCCATCTCAGTTCGAATTCTCGAGCAGTGAGTGCGATCGTATGTGCGACAATCACGGCAGCTATAGCAACCGTCGTTGTCATTCTCCGCCTCATCACTCGATGGAAAATCTTGAACTTCCTGGGAAAAGATGACTGGTGCATCGTGATTGCGTTGGTGAGGCTCAAACTACTCTGAATGTCGACCAGCACGTCCCGCTCAACGAGCTAACCCTTGCTGAATAGTTCTTTTCCATTAGCAATAGTATTACAATGGTTCTCCGTGAGTTCGCACCGCTACTCTCGGTCAATCAAGCTAAAGTTTTATAGAGGCTTTGTGGGCTTTTGGTCGACACTTCGACACACTCTCCGCAAGCCAGATCGATTTGTTCCTCCATGTACGTGCCACGCATTCTCACCCATAACCCTGCAGCGACTAATCTCTCCAGCCCTTCTACTTTAGCATCATTTCATACAACTCCGGCCTCATCTTCGTCAAAATTTCCATCCTCTTGCTCTACCTTCGCATCTTCCATACTTCGCGACTGCGTTACGGCTGCTACATTCTCCTCGGTGTCGTGATCGCATATGGAGCATTCCTCATCTTGAGTAGCATCTTTACTTGTTGGCCCATTGCGCGCTTCTGGAATAAGAATATTCCAGGAGGCTGTATCCCCAGCGCTCCCTTGTGGTATGGCCACTCCGCCGGGAATATTGTGACGGATCTCGCGATCTTCGTGCTGCCGCTAAAGACGATATATGGCCTGAAGTTGCCAAGAGGACAGAAGATCAGTCTCTGTCTGGTATTTACTCTGGGATTCTTGTATGTTTGCCTACTGGCCCCTACCAACCTTCAATTTTACTCTCTCCCGTATGCCAGCATCTGCTAACCAATGTCCTCTACAGCGTCTGCATAATTTCAATCGTCCGAATCCCATCTCTCTATCTGGCAATAACCACCCCAGACCCGACTTGGAATAATATCGGTATCTCGAACTGGTCCTGCATCGAGATCAACGCAGCAATAACGTGCGCTTCCCTCAGCACGCTGAAACCCTTAGTCTCGCGCTTCTTTCCGAATCTGCTCCCATCATATGGACCTGAAGTTGACTACCAATTTTCTACATATGGAGATATCGAGGGGAGCAGGCTTGCACGGGGAACAGTTGGTGGGAGCATAACTCGGACTAGTAGCGGAACAACAGTGGTGCAGAGTGATACGGATATGATTTATAAGGAGAACTTTATACGGATAGAAATGGAGGAGGAAGGTGAAAATCCTCCGTTGGGGGAGATACGTAATGGAAGCACATAATGTTTATGCGGCGTTATCTTGAGCGGGTGGTTTTGTTCAGCGAAAGGTTTTGGAGTTTTGATACGGCCTTAGATGCTATGGCACTGGGAATGGGAGAGGCGCAATTGATTCCTAGATCACACTAGCAGGAATTAGGGCGTTTGGGTCACTCTTGGCCAATTTTGGAAGGGTCCACTACAGAGTCAAAAGCCCTTGTTATGATATATGAACTAAATTTCTAATAACATCTATGATATTATATTCAGCATCAAACTTGCAACTTCCAACCGCAGGTTTTTTCAGGTGTTTATGCACAACTAGTACAGCCCGGGCTTCACAGGTATCTAGAATGATAGGCTCAAATTGTCCGGTCGTCAAAGCTACAGCAGATTTGGTCGTAGACAAGTCTGCGACGAGGTGTCTAGCCTCCTTCTGCAAATCCCTCTTGTGATATCTGAGATCTGCTGTTGTTCTTTTGGCTTTTCTTACGAAGTAGTGGAAAATTGGGAGTGTCCCAAATGATGGTGTCCCGGAAGGTTGTAGGAGAACTGAGTACGAGATGCGTGGGTTGAGCCTGGATTTGTAGCGAGTATCTTATCTTCAAGAGGGATTACAAACCAGAGTTTCAAAAGAGCGAATAGCAGCGGAAGGTAAAACACTTCTTCACGTTCAATAACGTGAGTACAGGGATTCGGTTTAGGGCGGAATCTATGTCGTAGGCAAGTGACACTTTTAAGCGAGCCCCTTTTAAACCCCTTTTTGACCCTGATTTAGCCTCCTGTTTAATAGCTACTCGCTAAAGCTTCCCATTTCACATAAAGCCGATGAGCGATAAATACAAATAAACCCAGAAAATATATACAAGAGGACGAAGAATGTGGCACCTGACTGTCAACCTCAACTTTACTCACCAGAAGGAGCGGTCAAGACAGTTCCAAGTGTTAGTGGAGGCGAAAAGACTGGAACTACGCCGTCCCACTCCATCACTTCAGCCATCGTGTATCGAGTTGAGTCGCATGCCCCATCAGAGTTGGCATCGGCATTGAAGACATTCCAGATCTGCGTGCCATCGGGACTAGTGAAAAACCTACACAGACTTTAAGTCAGCCGTTAAACTTCAAACAAACGAAGGGAAATATACCCGTTGCTACCTGGGCCATAGTTGCCATCATAACTACTTAGTACAGGTCCTTTCTTAGACCAAGAAGAACTCTCTGCTGGGTTACCAGTCCCATCCCAAGTCAAGAGACCGAGGCAATAATACGCAGTCCAGCAGCTGCTTGCAGAGAACGTCAAGTACGTCACACCACCATAGTATAAGGCAGCTGGAGCCTCGTTGACCGAGCCCCCGTGCTCTTCCCATGCACTACCAGG
Source organism: Stipitochalara longipes BDJ (assembly GCA_009732865.1). Lineage (NCBI taxonomy): Eukaryota > Fungi > Ascomycota > Leotiomycetes > Helotiales > Hamatocanthoscyphaceae > Stipitochalara > Stipitochalara longipes. Next base: position 2,142,056 of record ML769334.1, on the reverse strand, counting down.
AGTTGAAATGATGGAAATCGTGCCGATTTCTGTTGGCGATATAAGAGGCGCAACACAGAGCGATTGTAGGGAGCCTCCGTTGAAGCAGGAGAATGCAAGATAGTTTCCCCATTCCGTGAATCGAAGGACAGTCCCGTCGATTCCCCACTCATCGGTGATTAGCCCGCCGTACGTGAAATCATCCCACGGCGTTGCTCCGCCTGCACTTCATATTAGTTTGAACTTGGACTTGTCTGATTTACCTTACCTATCAGAACGTGAATAGCTTGTCCGTCAAGATTGACGTCCGTTCCAGCCGTGAAGTAGATATACCTGTGTTTCGCATCAGATTTGGTCAATTTCAAACTTAGGGGCATTATAACATACCAGGCATCGTCAAGGTAATGTACTTCGGGAGACCAGACATTGCAGCACATGGAAGCAACAGTGGACGACCAAACCACTTTGGGAGTGGCAGTCTTGAGGCCATCCAGAGTCGTGGCTCGGGAAATCTCGACATCAACCCAGGTTGTAGTTAGGAGGTAATAGTATCCTCCAGTATAGACCACGAACGGATCACTTCCTTGGACTGCACGAATTGGGTTTGAGTATGTGTCTGCATAGCTAATGCAAATGAAGCTTAGAATAGGAAGCACAATATTGAGAAGATTTAGGAACATCATTTTACTTTCAACGAGAAAATTTTGAATGCCAAGTTTTCCATTAGGAAGCAACTTGAGTTATAACTTAACGAACTCCTGCTAAGGCCATGTTCAGAGGTGGAAATCTAATTGATTCGGGCTTTATCTTCGGTGCATCTGCGAGCTATGCACCTATAAGCGGCCCAGTGTTATTAGAATTTCTTGGATGAAGCCTCCCCAATAGTAATTTTCTGAGTACAGTAGGAAAGCGGATAATTTTTCTAGGGAGGGACGGATAGTTGCGGGTTGGGCCTGACCTCGTGGCCGCGAGTGCCGGGAAATTGTCAGACACACCAATTACTGACAGCATTCCTTTTGTTACATTTCCACATAGCATGCATGACACCCTCATGGCGTGCATGACTTCCTAAGTTGCACTGCTATTGGAGCGCATGGATGATATTTCGAATTTTGGTTTGTCTTTCGATCAAGCTTTTCCTCGCCGAAGAAGGACGTTTGTCATTCGTGGAAACCTATCTGATCCAAGCACCCCGCAACGCCAAATCCAGGAACAGCGCCTTCTCCGCATTTTGAGAAAGTTACCCTCAGAAAGTGGGGCATGAAATTGTGGATCTCGTTTCGGATTGATTTGACGTTAGACACGAATACAGTTGCGTTTAACTTGCAGAACACTCAATGCTCAGTTAGCTTCGCTCCTCCATCGATGTCATCCAGTCTCCAAAGATTGCAGGTGATCAAATCATGATTATAAATACCCGCTGTGGAGGATCCTTGACAATAATCCCGCGTGGCTGCATCTGAACCGGCCTTCTGCTTCAAATGTGTGGAAGGAAGATCTTCCTAATCTCGACACGATACTCTCTTGAGCAAGCCCCGAGGATAGATAGTCCTTCTTCCGAAATGGAAAATATTACACTTTTCTAAAGCCCCCCAGATTGCACCGACTAACCTAAGAGATCGTGTTTTTTGTGGCTGTCCTTCGTTTTCTCCCTCCGAAACCCATCGATTTCCACGAATCGAGGACTGTTATTGCTCAGCCTGTCTTACAAGAAGAGACCGTTCTCTTTCTCATTTCCCACTTTCCATGAGCACTCCTCATACCATTTGCAAAATGTTCCAATTCTTGAAGATATTCTCTGTGGCAGCACTCATGGCAGCGGCTGCAGTTCAAGCTTATTCCGACCCCGGGGCTTGTTCTGGTTACTGCTGGGCGCACGATCCTTCTGTCATTCAGCGTGCGAGCGACGGAACCTATTTTAAGTTCAATACAGGAACGGGTATCCAATACGCAACTGCCTCTTCTCTAGCAGGGCCATGGACCATTCAAGGGTATGTTCTGCCAGATGGAAGCTCTATCGACAATTCGGGAAGCGATGATCCCTGGGTAATACTGTTTGAAAGTTCAGATTGAATGACTGCAAGCTGACCCGGCTGTAGGCACCAGATGTTCACCTTGTGGACGGAGTATACTACCTTTACTACGCAGTTTCGACCTTTGGCACCCAAACCAGCGCCATCGGTGTCGCTACCAGCACTACAATGAACGTTGGCACTTGGTAAGCGCTGTGTTTCTGTATTATTTTTTGTTGGGGCATGTTTTGGGCCTTCTAGCTTCCTCTTCTTTGGCGAGAGTGCTAATTCGTGGACAGGACCGATCATGGATCAGCTGGTATTTCAAGCACATCAGCAAAGTCATACAATGCAATCGATCCCAACTTGATCATGGTCGGCAGCACCCCTTATCTAAACTTTGGATCCTTCTGGGACGATATTTTTCAAGTTAAGATGAGCAGTTCCCTCACATCAACGGCTGGGGCATCTTCCTACAATATCGAGTATAATTCTGCTGGGGACCACCCTTGTGAAGGCTCTTACATGTTTTACTATGATGATTACTATTATCTCTTGTGGAGTCATGGTATCTGCTGTGATTATGAAACGTAAGACTTACGTTTAATTCATTCATATTTGTAACCAAGCTAATTGATTCAGTACATTGCCAGCTGCTGGTGCCGAATACATGATTATGATGGCTCGTTCTACATCCCCTACGGGCGGGTTTGTAGATAAGAACGGCGTTGCAGCAACTGATAGTGGTGGATCAATCTTGCTCGAGAGTCACAGTTACGTTTACGGACCGGGTGGACAGTGAGTTTTCCCCCAGTCTCTACTGACTTAATTAACGTGAAAAAGGGGCGTGTTTACTAGTTCCACAGAGGGGTTGGTACTGTACTATCACTATGCAGATACTAATGTTGGACTTGCTGATGCTGATTATTTATTTGGATGGAATGTATTGAGTTGGGATGATGGCTGGCCAGTAGTGTGAATATTTGAAGGTTTATAAAAGCAGGAGTCGTTCTTATTTTGATCTGGATGACAGCTTTGTCGTCTTTGGAGCCAGATTTGGGTAGATCTAGTGGTAGTGCAAAATTGTGGAAACTGTACTGCATCTCAAGTCTACTTCGTTTCTGCATCGGGTTTTATACTTCTCTATGCATCTGCAAGTACTCTAAAATGGATAACCAAAATAAAATTCCAGAACCCGTTAAGAATGTGTCTCAAGAACAGGATAGCGACGGTTGGGTTTCAGCCTGTACTGTCGTCAAAATCTAGCGATCTTTTGGACAGCATCCTCAGCCGCACAGACTCCTATGCTGCTTCATTCTGTGCAGCGTTTTAATTAAGTCTGATTTTCCTGGTCTTCATTCTTCCAAGTTGTGCGTATTATCTCGGACATTATATTCTCGAAGTATTTGTTCATACTGTTAGGTATTTCCATGATAGTTTCTGCTTTGCGTCTCAAAGCCAACTCTATATTATTCAGACTTTGATCTCCAGATCTGCCTTGAAAATCATCCCTAAGAGAAGCATTTTATCATATTTTCTCTTTATGTCCCACAGTAAAAAATTAAGCTACTTTAATCCTGAGATATTTCCCCAGGGCAGCTTCCAGTCAGCGAATATCGCCGCCAGCGACCTACCATTACCCGCCGCAACTTCGGCGCCCTTAGAGCGAAGCAGGTCTTGGATCGCACTCTCTTCATCCGGCATGGTATCTTGGAAACAAATCTTAATGACTTCTGACGGCGAGAAAATAACGCCGTCCTTCCAGCGAACTCTCACGCCGGGATTAGCCCCATGCTGGATCAGAGTTCGAAGCACTCCAGCTCTTATTCTTCTCGAATCTTCATTAAACATCTCCCCAATCTCTTTCTCTTCATGTAGCTCGAGATCCCCAAGCAACGCATTTTCCCACGGTGACCGACCGTTGCTGTTCTTGTTTGGCTCTGCACCATATTTTAGCAAAAGTGCTACAACTTTGGGGCTATTTGAGTAGCATCGATCGGTCGATTGGAACACAGGATTTACAGAAAAATCAAGCAGCGATTGCGCAGTCGACCTCTGCATCTGATGATGCTTTTGGAGCAGCTTTTGCTCCACATAAGCACACAAGTTATATCGCACAGCGAGAGGGAGAAATGAGTCGTGAATCCTCGTCGACGACCGAGATCCAAATCCCAATGCTCCGTGGTCCGCCCAATGAAGTTTATTTTCTTTTGACCATTCTTCAAGATGCCAGGCCATAGTACGATCAAATTCGTCCAGTAAAGCAGCATTTGGACGCCCCGTCACAAGATCTGTATGCGCAGCATGTTCAAGAATAATTGATGCCTTATGCCTCAAATGGACTACGGAACGCGAATCTGAGGCGCCTTGAAGCTTTAACTGCACAATGTATGAGCCAAGAAGAGCCGTGTAGGGATCGAAATCGGTTCGAGAAGTGTGGGCAACCATCTTGTTCCAGACCTCTGGCTTCTCCAAATAGTCCCGCACGGTTCTGTGCAGATACTGGACCTTTGGGCTGTGTCCAAACCCAATGACCCCTGAGATATCGATTTGTCCGCTTTCTGGTCCTTGGACTTCGAGTAACCCGGCACAGCGCACTTTCAGTCGATCGGACATGATATTACATCGACTAAGGATAGCCTGGAAGCTGAGAGGTTCTATTTCGCACCGTATGGGTAGGTGTGGATCATCATCGACTGCGAATGAGAGAGCCATGACTGTGAGGGGTTCATCTATGAGAAAATTGAACCCTGGCCCTCCTTCGACTTGATCAATTCCGTTCATTATCTTCCAGTGGGTCTGAAAGATTTGAAAGATTTGGGAAGCTTTGTGTTGATAGAATGGCTCAATCCGTGTCAGCATGTGATGATATAGGTCTTCTAAGTCCGAAGGCAGAAGTCTGAGCCGTCTCTGGAGATCTGCAATTCCATCACGTTTTCCTAGTCCAGAAAGCAAAGACTTCACAACCAGAGTGACCCAAATAAAGACTCCATCGGCTTTGTTAACGATTTCGTCGACTAATCCTGGGGCTTGTTCTGGTTCCTCAAGCGTAAGCTGTCGGTATCTCGGGTTATTGCCCAATCTATCCCCTACGTATTGCTTAATGTCATCGAAGGATAAATCCTGAAGCCGTAGACCGGAAAGAGCCCCAAAGGCGTCTTTAAAGACTAACAGTGGCCGACTTGAGAGACAGATCTTGATATTGACGTTTGAAGTAGCATTTTTGAACAATTCAGCAATTTCTTGATGACAACTGTCTGTATCTTCTTCATTGTCATCATATTCGTCTAGCCCGTCAACGAATAGACATAACTTTAGAGGAATAGCAGTTTGTTCCACTAGTAGCCTCAGGGCCTGCTTCAGCTTCGAGATAGTCCAGATATCGGGTTCATTCTCTACTGAGCCACTCACAAGCTGTGAGTACTTCCTACTCCACTGCCACGGTATGACAATTGGGATAAGTTGTGGATATTGACTAAGGATCTGAAATAGCAACGCTCTAAGCAAGCCTATTTGAGATCGTTGTTCGTTTGTGCCACTGTTCCAAAAGAAGAATGAGGCAATAGACAATGGCGTAGACCCCGCCCACTGGTCGAGAAGTGCCCGAGTCTGGTGATGTTCTATCAAATATCGCATCAAGGTTGACTTGCCAGAGCCAGCTTTGCCATTTATCCAGTACACGCCACTTCCGCTCTGGAGCCATTGGACGAAGTTCGTCCATTTGACTACTCCGGAATGTTCATCTTGGAATATCCAGGCGAAGGTTTTTTTATGGGCTTGTGCAATCTCTTCTTGCCGTACCATCATCGTAGGGAAATCAAAACTCTTCAAAAGAGCCTTTTCTACTGTCTTTCTTATTCGCTCTTCCTCGCTCCATACTTTGGCGATTGCCTTCTTGGCATCTGATGTTTCAAGTAGAGGTTTCTCTCGAGGAGCCTCAGCATTCGCTAGCTTGGGAATTTCAACATCTGTGAAATTTTGTCCTCTAGTGAAGGAGCTTTCAGCTGCAGATGCATTCGTTCGTGCTTTTGTTGACAATATCTCAACATCACCTGCTGTTACTTCCTTCATCCCTTCTGGTGTTCGCGTCTGGTTGAAACCTTCCTTAATGGCATCGATGATCATCATACAAGTTTTGTTATTCTGATCAATCAATACGACTTCGGTTTGGTTTAGCAATTGTGTAACTGCCATAGTCTGCTCGCGTATTTGTGTTGATATTACAGTCTCATTATCGAGTAGTGCATTAAGGATCCGTTTGGTCCCCTCATCAAGAGTAGCATAGCGCTCAGAGTGCTGGAGCGACAACAAGTCTATTTTCCCTCTATATTCGGATACAGGTTAAAAATGAGTGCTGTTGGCTTAAGTGAGGATGGGAAACCATACCGAAGTTCCACCAAAATATGTAACTCTAGTGATTCTCGAAACATCGACAATCGCCTTACGAGATCATTCGCTTCCTTTTCCGACCAAATTGACTTCAATGCTTGCCAAACGCTCTTGAAAATCCTATGTTTGCCATCAACTTTGAATCCTTCGAGCCGCTCTACCATTTCTTGTGCAACGGTATTGCATGCATCACAGAGTTCTCGAAGCGCTTGCTCTTCTTCAGACGCTTCATTTTCGGTACTGGGAGTGCTCAAAGGACGAATGAGTTTCGCGGTAAGTTTGGTTAGATGAGTGATGATGAGATCGAGCTCCTCGTCCAGGGCCAGTGCACCTTTTGTGGAGTGGTATAGTTGCCGGCTGCGCGACAAAATCTTAGTACCAAAATCTACGAATTGAACGATGGTTCCCGCCACGGAGAGTGCTGTGAGAGGATCAAGGACCATCGTGATGGCAACGCAAAACGCTCAGGAGAAAGCCTGAATTATTGCTCGTGGAGAGGATGGTCCTGCGTTTTTGGAAATCCAAGGTTGGGCTCAGCCTCGGCGCCTTAAGCTGCTGCGGGCTGTGCAGGTGCCTTGTGTGCTTTGAATCTCAAGTCACTTGACAGGGCGGATTTCGCCTCTTTTGGGAGAGTGAGCTACGGGCTACTTTTAGAACGCCGAGGAAAGGATCCAGTCCAACCTTTTCTTCGACCAAAATAAGATGCATTTCTTCAAATAAATATTCATCGAAAAGCAGCACCAGGAGCAAGTCAAGCTCGAGCATGAAACTAACAACAAATGGTTTGATTACTACTCTTATCGGATACAACGAACTATCATCGGATCGTAACCACAATTATTCAGAAGTAAAATGGGAGTTGAAGGATGTAATGAAGATGTCAGATGGACAACTTCAGTTTATAATGTAATGAACAATATAAGACCAAATTGCATTTAGGAAATTGAAAGGAGTACAAGTAATAGGAAAGCTGCTTACAGTTTGTGGTACCTTGCTAAACGTACGCCTGTGTGTGAATATCATGGAGGGGCAACCTCTGGAAAATGTTCCCAACGTCGACCTCCACAGAGCAACATCGACACGCGATGGAGGACGATCGAGCCCAGGTTGACCTGGGAATTGCTGTGGATATAGAAGAAATGTTGGAAGAAGCTGCCCAAAGACAGCCCAAGAAGCGCTTTGTGGGCAGGAGGGCAGCACAAGCAGCGTCGAATTCTGGAAGTCATGGCAATGCAGAGCATGACAGTGCCATCGAAGGTAAGAGGATGTCTGAAGCTCTCCATTTCACATTTACTGACAGATCTAAGTTTCCAAACCGAGACGGATACCTCGAACGCTGAATCAAGTCCCTCCCGAGATCCTCAACGACCCAGACATCAATGCTGCCATTGCGCTCCTTCCCCCAAACTACTCCTTCGAAATACACAAGACCATCCACCGAATACGAATAAATGGCTCCAAAAGGGTGGCTTTACAAATGCCGGAAGGTCTTCTCCTTTTTGCGACAACAATATCCGACATCCTCACACAGTTTTGCCCCGGCATCGAGACGTTGATAATGGGAGATGTAACATATGGGGCATGCTGCATCGATGACTACACCGCAAGAGCCCTCGGATGTGACCTTCTGGTACACTACGCTCATTCATGCCTGATTCCTGTGGATGTTACGAAGATCAAGACGTTATACGTGTTTGTGGATATCAGCATTGATACGATACATTTGTTGTCTACATTGGAGAAGAATTTTTCTTCCGGGAAGACGATAGCCATGGTTGGGACAATACAGTTTAATGCTACACTACATGGAGTTCGAGCGCCACTGGAAAAGGCAGGATACAACGTTCTCATTCCGCAGATTGCACCTTTGAGCAAGGGAGAAATTCTTGGCTGCACATCTCCTAGACTTGCATCTACGGATGGTGTGGATATCATTTTGTATCTTGGAGATGGACGGTTTCATCTGGAAAGCGCGATGATACACAATCCATCCATCCCAGCATATCGTTACGATCCGTATTCACGGAAGCTTACACGCGAAAGCTACGACCACAAAGAGATGCACACTTTGAGAAGAGAAGCCATCACCACTGCCAAGTCGGCGAAGAAATGGGGGCTGATACTTGGCTCTCTCGGTCGACAAGGGAATCCACATACCATGTCGATGATCGAGAAAAAGCTTGAAGATCAAGGAATCCCTTATATCAACCTGTTGCTGAGCGAGATTTTCCCAGGGAAACTTGCGATGATGGACGATGTAGAATGTTGGGTTCAAGTGGCATGCCCGAGACTAAGCATCGATTGGGGCTATGCTTTCCCAAGACCCCTTCTTACACCATACGAAGCCCTGATTGTCTTAGGTGCGAAGGAGGATTGGGCGAAAGCAAACGATGATGTGTATCCGATGGACTATTATGGGAAGGAAGGCCTTGGGAGGACGAAGGCTACCAACTTTATTGCCGCCAAAGGATGAAGAACAAGACGCTTGCGAAGATCGAAAATTTATTTTCATCATACATCAACTTTCTGGCTTCCGAGACCGAAAAGTTGAGTGCTGCGAGCTACGACCTGCCTTCTTAGACAGATCGCATATGTTGCCGCCTTATGCTCGACACGGTATCTTTCAGAAAGAGGAGACAACTGCCAGTCACAGAAATCACCACGTAGTGGTTGACAGAAGACAGGATTTGACATGGCGCAAAAACACGCCTGTTTAACTATTACATGATATAACTTTTCACAAGATTTCCCACATCGTCAACACCTTCTGCTTTTGTTGAACGCCAATATCCGATATCATGCCTGGACCTTAGCAGCAGCATTCACTTTATTCCCGCTCGTACCATTGCTCAACGCGCCATTTGTCTTTGCAGCCCCATTAACCTTCGCACTGCTATTTCCATTGATGTTCCCATTAGCATGGCCATTGACACCATTGCTCCCGTTTACATGGCCATTGGCTCCGTTCAGCTTGCCAGCCTTCTTTGCCGCAGCCTCGACGATTCTCTCCTCTTCAGCCTTTGCGTTCTCCGTGTATCCGGTGTCACTGGCATCCACGTATGCCTCAAGACCCTCTCCATTCCTGGGAAACTCTTTCATCATCTCCTTGTGTCTCTTCAAGGCGGTATTCATCTCGTCGGCGCTCACATCGTTCAAGAACGTGCATTGACCGATTGGATTCGGGACTGCTGCTCTCAAGAGCCCATCACGTGTCTTGAGGATGGCTGCTGTGGCTTTGGCAAGGATCTCCTCGTTGAAGAGGTGGTGGTCCATCGAAAGACCGGCACGAGAGAACAGGTTGAGGAGACGGCGGTGCTCGACATCGGTGATGAGACCACGGGAGTTGGCCAGGGTAGCTGAGTACGCCATGTCAATTGAAATGGCGTGGCCATGGCGAAGTGGTGTCTCTGGGACGAGTTCGTGGAGCGGGGACCAACTGGAATCCCATTAGCACGCCAGATCCAAAGCGGACAGCAACAACTTACGTATGGCCATAAGCAATCACTCGATCCAGTCCGATCTCATGCAAATTCGGCGTCTCCAGCTTCAACATTTCATGGATCCCCTCGCGATTAATCTTATCCGCTGCATCAATTAGCTCTTTCGAACTGCCATCTGCTCTGCCGAAACTTTGTTCAATCAACTGCTCGCAGTACTTGTCTAACAAGTCAAAGGTTCCCTTATGAGAGCATGTCGAGATCTTGATCAACTCCGCAAAACCATTGCGGATCTGTGCGGTAGGAAGAGTTCGCAAGAATGTGAAATCGAGGAAGGTATGTATTGGAGCGTGGTAGGCTCCGAGCCGGTTCTTGTAGTTGCCGTAATTAACGGCTACTTTGATGGACACAGAAGCGTCGATCAAGCCGATCACCGTGGTAGGGATCCGGATGAAGTTTGTGTTGCGGCGATAGGCGGCGCATGCGAATCTGTTCATTACAGTTAACCACCCATTTTCTCTACCTCAAAAAGGCAGAGCTTTACCCAGCAACATCAGTGACGAGTCCACCTCCTACGACAAGAACGGGTTCCTGATTCATTGTTAGATTGTATCCCACTAAGTAGAGTGGATCTTAAACGAACTTTTCTATAAATTCCGAACTCAGTCATCGAATCAACGATACTGAGAAAAGTCGGGATCGTCTTTGCCTTCTCTCCAATCTTGGTCTTATGAACTTTCAATTCGAGTCCATAGTGCTCGAAATACCGTTCCATCTGTTGTCCATACACATTGTAGATGTTTTGGTCCGTGACAGCGAGACATCTCTTCCATTTCTTGTAGCAGTCTGCAAGATTGGAGTTCTCAGTGTTGAAGATACCGTCAATGAATGTGAAGTCATATTCGATCTTCTCGTACCCTTCGACGTGGAAGCCAGCGTAGCCGCTGTTGTTGGTGGTCTCCTTGACGGTGGCTTTAAGGTCTGACATGTTGAATTGAGGGTTATGGGAATGCACAAAGACGCGAAGGCACAAAGCGAAAATGTGGTGTTTGGTTGATCAATGGTAGTATTACCTGGAAACCATGGGCTTAAGAGTACTCTTTGTTAATTATGCTGAGCTCATGGTTGTCTCGTTTTGGACTAGCAAGCACTATTACATAGTCAATACTTCAACGGCATATCTCCCGCGGCATATTTTCAGGCAGCCTCGGGGTTCTGGAGTAGTGCTCCTAAAAGCAAGGAATTTAGTTGGGCTCTGCTCACTTGACATTGCGAATCTTGTATGTCAAATATTGAGATCATGTTAGAGTCATTGCGGGGCACTGTGGGGTATAGTGGGGTCAGGTCCGTTCGAACTTAGTAAAGGTCCAGACTTTTGACTGACAGCCGATATTAAAAGCAACGTATGGTATGCAGGCGCATCCAGGAACGAGGATTGCGCTCAGCGGAAGGGTCTCAGGTACGAAAATACCTGTCAAGCACAGATAAGCACGTACTCATGGTTGAGTAGTATCTCAAGTTAGGTGCTACCCATCTCTACGGAGGCATCTCCTGGTCCCTGAACCTACAAACTGGAATCGAGTCTGGGCGCTGTAAGTTCTCACGAGAGCCAATCAACAGCTTCTAGGGAAAATCGAAGATGTCAACGACTTATAGCTTGTTTCAATATTATGACGGACACACACTAACATCTAACACCATACCCATGGAGGCTACCTCCCACAGCCTTCCAATATCGAATTGTCGAAATCCCATGTCGCAATATGCCCTATTTTAGATCCCGCAAGGCGTCCCTCAAGGCTCTCAATCATGATGCAACCCTTCTCAAACCCGAATACGAAATGGAATCTAGATCTCATGCTCCCAGAACATCAATTATAAGCTCATCACGAGACTTCAGAATGAGTTGCGGTAGTTGCGGGACAAATAGCTGTGTTGGTGACGAGTTCGTGGCGTGGGATGGATCCGCTGGAAAAGGAAAATTTCCCCGATAGGAACGACCAAGACCCCGCGACCCCACCTTTTGGTGTCCTTCGCATCACCCCCGACACGAGAAATTCTCAGACACTTGACTTTTTCTAATGGTTAAAGGAATTGAGTGTTCCTCTTCCAAGAAATAGAGAAAATGCCCCATTTTGACGAGAAGAAGGCTTATGCCGCCCAGGAAGAAGACGTCTTCGTAAGTACTCTGCTTTCCCGCTGTAAATGGTTACTAACAGCACAGTTTGACGATGGGAGAGAAGAAGAACTCGTCAATTTTGTGAAATCAAAGCCAAATGTCCGCGGCTCACCATCCGCCATTCTCAAAGCAATCGATGAATTTGGCCGCACTAAGAAGTATCTCATGAACGTTGGGGAAGACAAAGGGCGGATCGTTACCGACTTGATTCACGAAACAAAGCCAGAGATCATGCTAGAACTCGGAGGCTACTGCGGTTACTCTACCATCCTATTTGCAGATGCGCAACGAGCTGCTGGAGGCAAGAGATATTATTCTCTGGAACGAAGTCCCAAATTCGCCAAAGTCATCGAAACCCTCGTTGGAATAGCAGGCCTCTCCGATTTCGTCGAGATGGTCGTCGGCCCCAGCAATGAAGGAATCCGTACCCTACACACTGTAGGCAAAGTCAAGAAAATCGATATGATGTTCTTAGATCACTACAAGCCTGCCTACACCACTGATCTCAAGCTTTGCGAAAGTCTCGGTCTCATCCAGAAAGGCACGGTTCTGGCAGCGGATAATGTTATTAAGCCGGGGAACCCGCCATATTTGGAGTATGTGAGAAGCTCAGTAGAGGAGAAGAGGAAGCGGCTGTTAGAGCAGAGAAAAAAGGACACCGAGAACTTTCCGGGCAGGGCAGCGAGCCAGTATGGGGATGTGGAGGAGTTGAGTACGGAGGTTAAAGGAATTCCGGAGATTGTTTATGAGAGTCGATTGGTTAATAGCTTTGAGCCGACGGGTGTGCCTGTGAGTTGCTGATTCACTCTCTCCTTTGGACTTATGCTGATTGCGATGCAACAGGATGGAATTGAGATCACTAAATGTATTGAAGTGCCGGCTTGAGAGAAATTTATGATTTATTCTGCTATCGATTGAGTTCTTCCACCTCGATTTTCACATCACGAATGCCTCAAAAACATCAGCATGATCTTTCCATGGGTCCACACAGGTGAATCGTGTTCATGGCCCAGTATCGATAGTCAGGCACCCCTTTGACCCATTCATTTTTAGTGCCCGTGTCATGACGTCCACGATGCACCGTACCTCGAACGTCACTTTACCCCACTAAAACTTTAACCACCTTGACGTCTTTTCCGTTACTCCAAGCTTCAAGTTCTAGTATCGTAAGCTACCCACCTTTTTTATTGTGAAACTCGTGCAATGTATTCACTTTCCACCTGAACTCCCCACTGCAGCACTTCGCTGCTACAATGCCACTCAACGCAACATCCCCTGTCTCCCTCCAGCTCCTTCAGAACTTGTCTCTAATCCTCCTCGCACTCTTCTTCACGCCACTCCTCACTCTCATCACCGTCCTCAGCACTCTCTTCTCTCCCTTCCACCAAACAACTAAACAAATCACCCACAATTGTCAATGGCGCTCCAAATCCTCCACTTTCCGCCCCAGAACAATCCTTGTCACCGGCCTCGGAATGTCAAAAGGCCTTACCATCGCCCGCTCATTCTACCGCTCAGGCCATAGAATAATCGGCGCAGATTTCGAGCCCTACTTTATTCCCGTCTGCGGGCGCTTCTCCACCTCTCTTCATCGCTTCTACAGGGTCAGAAAACCAACGCAAGAGGAAGGGGGAGTAAGAGAGTATATTCAAGATCTACTCGATATTGTGCGTAAAGAGGGCGTGGAGCTATGGGTTAGCTGTTCAGGCGTCGCGTCTGCGATTGAAGACGGGGAGGCGAGAGAGGTGCTTGAGAAGGCAGGTTGCAGGGCTGTGCAGTTCCCGGTTGATATCACAGCGAAACTTCATGAGAAAGATAGGTTTATTGAGAATACGAGAAGTTTGGGGTTGAATGTTCCGGAGACGTGGCCTGTGAGGTCTGTAGAAGAGGTATTGGAGGTGCTGTACCCAAAAGAGGGGGAAAAGAAAGCTGAGAGGAAGTATGTGCTGAAGTTTACGGGGACGGATGATTCGATTCGTGCGGATATGACACTACTTCCGCTTTCTACGAGAGAGGAGACGAGAGCACATGTTGTGGCGCTCAAACCATCACCAGCGAGGTCTTTTGTATCGCAGCAATTCATCTCTGGACCGGAATACTGCACCCACAGTATCGCAATCAGAGGGAAGATCAAGGCATTTACCACGTGCGAGTCTTCTGAGCTGCTCATGCATTACCGTGCAATGAATCCTGAGTCTCCTCTCTTCAAGGCATTTTTGAAGTATACGGAGATTTATGCGGAGAAAATGGGAGAAGAGTTTACGGGGCATTTTAGTATTGATTTTCTCGTTGACGAGAATGTTGGGAATGGGAAGGGGAAGAGTGTTGATGAATTGATGGGAAAGATGTTCCCAATTGAGTGTAACCCGAGGGCTCATACTGCTGCAGTGTTGTTCGCGGAAAAGAGTGAGGAAGTTGCGGAGGCGTATGTGTCATTGTTGGATGATGAGAATCCTGGAAGCAAGGCGAAGACTATAGTAACACCGACTTCTGGCACACCGGGATATTATTGGGTCGGTCATGAGTTTGTCACGAGAGTGTTGCTTCCAGTTATGTACTTGTTGCAAGGAAGGACGAGTGCGGCAATGGTACTTGGAGATTGGGTCGAGTTTCTGAACCATTTCCTCTTTTGGAAAGACGGTACATACGAGATCTGGGATCCATGGCCGATGTGGTGGTTATATGTGATTTACTGGCCTGGAATGTTCTGGATGAGTATATTAGAGAGAAATTGGTGGAGTCGATGTAATGTTAGCACGACGAAGTTATTTCGATGCACATGAATAATCTACATTACACTCTACTTGAACTTCAATCGTTCTTTGCCATTTCTCCTTCCAACCATTTCCAGATTTTACCAAGCAGCTCTTCGTCAACTGAAGATACGCTTTTCATTCTTTGGCTCGCCTTCTCAGCGTTCCTGGTGTCGAAAATAGTGACTTGTTGGGCATCTGCCTCAGCATCACTACCATATGCTCGCTTCCACAGTGCTAGCAGAGCTTTTCCTGGATGGTTTTCCAGCGTCTCTAATTTCTCAAGCCATTGTCGAGATTCAATAACTTCGAATGGCTCTTTGCGTACCTTCTTCAACCACTCAAGAAGATCGGTGAAAGAGGTCGAGGTGTCATTGTTGACGAGATGATACACCTCACAAGCCGTTCCACTGTCTCCTTCAAGGGACTTCTCGTTTTGTACCAAGGAAATATCGCAAACAGCTTTCGCAGCTACATCGAGTGGTAACCAGCTCAACTTGTCATTTATCCTAGGAAGACAACCAAGCTCCATAACTGTGCTTAGCATGAGCGGGTACGCTTCACTCATATTCCACACTCCATGTTCCGTATCACCTGTCAATTGACCAATTCTTATAATCTTGACTTTTGATTCTTTATTCAGAGATTCAGCAACTCGAGAGCAAATTACTTCAGCTGCCCATTTGCTTTTTGAGTAACCCAGGCTATCTGCGTCATCCGGGGATTTCGAGATTGTTTCTGGGATGACTGAAGGATGATTCGGACCAAGAACTGCGGCAGTACTAGAACAAAAAATAAAGTTTGAAAATCTTGAAGACGACTGTGAGAGCCGAAGGAGATTGTTGAGGCCTCGAAGTGAAGGCTCGAAGGCTCGCAGCGGGAGCGAGAAGTTGACTGGCCAAGCAGCCTATACGATGTCAGTTTAGCGTAGAGCCACTCAAACTTGATGTATTCACATGAATGATAGTTGAAACCTCGTTTTGAAGCTTGTCATAAACAGATATACTCAAACCAAGATTTTGTTCTTGGAGGTGAGCAGGTAAACAATGAACTTTACCAAGTGATGCCTGTGAATCGGGGAGAATAAATCGCTGCTTCAATACTGACAGGACTCTGTCTTCTGCAGTCTCAGTGGCTTTGTGTCTCACGAGACAGTAGACTTGAATTATGGTAGGGTTGGCAAGAAGCTGAGATAGAACATGAGAGCCTAAAGCCCCAGTGGCTCCTGTCAGCATCTGGGATCATTTTAGCAAGGACGGTATCATGGGCGACAAATTAACTGACCACAATCTCCCCCTTTATGCTACTGTCTGAAGCCAAAATTGTGCCAATCTTTTGCTTTGTAACAGGCTCATTAAGGTCGGAATATCGATCTACTAATTCGAGCATCTCTTCACTTCCGCTTTCGTCTCGTACGTTTCCCCCTTGCCAGCTTGCAAGGAATTCTGACAGCCTCAAATCAAGTCAGCATTACTACAACAGATCGGAAGAAGTTTGAAATACCTTTGAATATTTCCACAATCGTATACAATGTTCCACGGAAGTGATTTTCCTTCGACATGAAAGTGCTGACCATCATCAGCTAGCATTCTTTCTTCGGAACATCATCGGACTCACCTTCCCAAGCTGGTTTCTGATTCTCATGCAACTTGCTGAATCTACACCGTGCTGGTAGAAATCGTCCTGGTCACCGAGTTCGGTGGTTCCAAGCACACCAAAAACTACCTCTCTGACAATCTCCTTCGTACCTTTGCCTTCAGAGCTCGAATTAGGGACCGTGCTCGGTTCTTCTTTAGCATAAGCTGCCTCGATATCACTTGCGAACCTTTTCTCGGCAGCACCCCTCAGCACAGTCCCTTTACTACTCTTTTCCAACTTTCCCTCTTTTTTCAAAACTACCATATCCCTGGAAATCCTCGTATGGTCTTGGCCCTTTCTGTTAACCTCTTCAATGACCCTCCAAATCCTCTCCTCCACTGCTTCCTGCTTCACCGATATTTCTGTATCCGGCTTCAGGAATACCAGCACACCCGGGACCTGCCTCCCATTGCCAAACACAAAACAATCCCTAACCTCTCCTGCTGCAGCAGTAATTGCATCCTCCACCGGCGCTGGGTCAAATTTCTTGCCCGTGATCAAAGTGATCTGACTATCATTCCGACTATGATACCTCCACGCCCCCTCAATCTCATGATGTGGCTCAAACAAATCACTCGTCGCAAAACTTCCATCTTCACGATTAGTTTTCGCCATATGCGGCCATCCCTCCAAAACCACCAACTCCGAAAGACCCGATCCATCCTCCTGTTCCTCAAATCTGAGATATGGACTTGACGATGGGACTCGAAGGTATTGCCAGGCTTTATCTTTAGCGTAATTGCGGTGGGACGAGAGCAGGAATCCGCATTCTGCGCTGCCGAAGCGCGAGATGAGGTTCACGCCCATGGAGGTGAGACTGTTGCCAACACTCTCCGGAAGGGCTGCGCCGCCGACGCCGACGATATCCATTTTTTGGAGCCAGAAAACACCATCTGTGTCCTCGGATAGCATTTGCAGGACGTAGGGTACACTTGAGAAGTACTTGACCCTTGGTATTCGCTCTGGGTCTTCAGTGGCTTGGTGTTGAGCGGTTGTGAGTGAGAGGAGGATGTTTCGCGTTGTGATTGGCATGGTGCCCGGGAAGAGCCAGATTAGAGCGTTGGATGTCCAGGCTCGGAAGCAGTCTGCTATGCCGCCGTGGTAGAGTGGCGTTGTTGTAAATGTTGCGGCAGTGGATCCGGCAAGCTGTGGGAGGACGCCGACAGCTGCATGATGGGTTTGAGGGATTGGTTTGGGGAGTCCTGTTGAGGTGCCGGAAGTGTGGTGGATGTAAGCTATTGATTTAGATATTGATATATGTACAGGGGTGTGATTAAGGTTCGGGGGAGTGTTTTTGATGATCCAGTTGAGCGAGGTGTTGGATTGCTGCCATGGTACGTTATGAGCCACAAGGGAATCGGACGAGACTTTGGTTGCTGAGAGGGCGAGATCACGATACACTTGATCGTAAAACAATGTTGAAACTTCGCATGACTTGCACAAGTGTGCAATAGCTTCCGGCTGGCATTGAGGGCTTCCGAACAGTTAGCATTGAGGGAAATGGAGCGTTGTAAGTTCTCCGGGGTTGACCTACGCAATAAGCAGCACCGCAAACCCAGCTCTCATTAATCCGAGCCATGCGAACAAGAAATCCTCCGAGCTCGGACAAATCAAAGCGACACAAGGCTGCCTTCCAGCCAAATCGTCCTCTACCACAAGTTCTTTCAGTGAGTTCACCACTCCAACAGAACCCCTCCTCAAGTCTCTGAAGGCTGAGTGACGTCAAAGTCAGCGTCAATACTGGAATACTTTTGTATGGGATGTAGAACTCACATAAGATATTGCAACCCCACTCGCTCTTCTTCTCGGAAGTTGGCAGGGGAAAGGCAACTGCAGGATTGTCCGGGTGAACTCGAGCTTGATGATCAATGAACTGGGTAACAGTCTCAAAGTCACGTGTCACGCCCCTGTTCTGCTCTGCTGCTTGTCCCAGCGTGCATGTGAAGTATGTCGATGGGGCCTCTGGTGCCATAATGACTCATAAGTTGCGTTCCTCGATTATCAAATGACAGAAGGGAGGGAAGTCCACAGCACGTGACTTGGGAAGACAACGCCTTTGGACTTTTGTTCATCAAATCATAAAACGGATAATGATAGGTCCTCCTGATGGGAAACTGACTGCGCTGTCTGTGTGCTGCTGCTTCTTACATAAAGGTCTACTACGCCATTGTTGGTATCTGCAGAAATCCTGAACGTCATGACTTCATGAGGGACTTCCCGTCAGGAGCGAACACGCTTGTAAGCACTTGCTTTTCGGTCCTCCACGACTCCCGAAACAACCATAACTAACATATCTGGTTCTTCTCGTGCGGAAAAACAGCAGTACCCCAAGAGGGAAAATAAGATTTGGTAGGAGCTGTCTACTTCAACAAGCAACCTCCAAATGCCCAGGTCTCCGTTGGTAGACATCCATCCTTGAGGGTTGGCATTTATGTTCCTTCATCTTTCACAGGGTTTTTAAGCAAAATGGGATTCGCGAGGCGATGCGGGGCGATTCTTTTTCTTCTCTCCCGCTGCTTTCTTCCTTTCCTCTTTCTCCTCTGAACCTTTCGTTTGTCTTTCATCTGAAGCTCAAGCAACAGTTCCCGCTTCTGGGTCTTGCGCTGCTCTTTCAATTCATAGTACAGCTCGCCATCAGAACCGTCGCATGTCTTCTCTGACTCGTCGTCCGAAGGTTCACTATCACAATTGCCTTCGTGACTGAACCCTTCATCGCTCGAAGAGTCTGACTCTCGCCAATCGGAAACATCCTCATCGAAGTTTTCCGGTTCGACTTCTCTATAATTTTTGTGTGCGAGAATAGTTATATACCGATACTATGCTGGGAGTTTGCTGCGAGCCTCCTCGCGGCGTTGCTTCTGGACTCGCCAGCCGCGGGATCGATCGTATTAATTGGCAAACCTAACCATCTTGTGCCGAGAGGGAAAATGTGTTGATATTTATTCAAATTCTAGATTGTCGACTGCTGATGTTGTAAAAAAAAATCAGACAACTAGAGGCATAGACGCGTCGTTGGAGAAGGATCTCACGTCGTAAAAACAGCGGCCTAACCACGGTAAGGCGGCGGCCCTCATCGACAACAGCTCGCACGCAGACTACGACTATCGAGTTATTACTTCATTTCAGTTAAACTCCTTAAAACCCTTGCTCTGGAGATCCACGTTCTTCCATCTTTCTGATTAATCTCATTTCTAAACAAATCTAGTTTAGAAATCAAGAAGATTCTTTCTCTCATCTCTTCTCTGCATCAGCAGCCTTAACGCCGCCGCCCTCGGCTCTTTCGGCCGCACGCGCACAGCGACAAACCCCTGAAGCCGAGCTTCTGCACCAGCCTTGTGGCGTCCCTATCGCTCGACCGACAAGCTCCGAGCACCGAAAAGCTTGAGTGCCTTAGTGCTCGAGTGCTTGGATGCCCAAAGACGGAGCATGTGGAGTAATCAGCATGCATGCGGTGGACGCCTCCTCCCATTCAGGACGTATCGGAATGTCTAGGAACACTGGACTTTGCGCCTGCTGCTGAGTACATGATTTTCAGTGGCTGTCGGGCCTCGACAAGCTTCCACGCCGCAGGCGTTACTGCACAAAGTCTAGCACCCTGCTGCAGCATCCCAGTCTCCCAGTGAGGTCAGTCAGCATGCTCCATGCGGTTCACGACAAATTCGCCCTTGTTCACATGGCCTTTTAATTTTGTGCCCTGGTATATGAAGGAGTCTTCTGAAGCCGCGATCCCCTTTCTCTTTGAGCTTTTCCCTTGCGCTTCCCACTCTATCCTATCCTTCACCACTGCTTTCTCAGCTACCAGTGATGGCGGACGCCGAGCTGCACCGCGTCCACACGGTCAATGAGCACTTTACAGCCAAAGCGGATATCCTCAACGATGGCCGTGTCAACATCCACCTCAGTCACCGCGCCTCACAGCTCCAAAAGTACTTCGAGCGAACGTCCAAGTACCGAGCGCGGACGCTCGTCGGGGTCGAGCTCACCAAGAAGAACAAAAAATATATTCCCAATGCCGAATCGATAGTGGGCAAGTTTACCGGGCGGCCGCGCATGAACATCGCAATCCATATCGTCGGATCGAGAGGCGATGTGCAGCCTTTCATTGCAATCGGCAAGGTATTGAAGGAGAAATATAATCATCGAGTCAGGATTTGCACGCATCCGGTCTTCAAAGACTTTGTGGAGGAGAACGGGTTGGAGTTCTTCTCAATAGGCGGTGACCCAGCAACGTTGATGGCGTACATGGTCAAGAATCCGGGCTTGATGCCTGGGATCGAGAGTTTGAAGGCTGGCGATGTGGGCAAGAGGAGGGCGGATATCGCGGAGATCTTGGAGGGCACGTGGCGGGGTTGTGTTGAGCCTGGTGATGGGATGGGTTCGGGTTCGGAGAAAGCAGGACCGCCGTTGACGAGAGAGGAAGAGATTGATAGGTTGTTCATTGCGGATGCGATCATTGCGAACCCGCCGAGTTACGGGCATATCCATTGCGCGGAGAAGTTGGGTATTCCGTTGCACATGATGTTCACGTGGGTTGATTTCATACTGAGGTTCAGGACGGAGCTGACTTCGTTGCTAGGATGCCATGGTCACCGACCCAACAATTTCCTCACCCGCTTGCATCAATGGACAGGAACGAATCTGATCCAAACTTTGGCAATTACATTTCGTATACAATGATGGAATTACTTGCGTGGCAAGGGTATGAAATGTCTCTTTCCCATTGGAGGCTTCGACTAACTAAAGACCAGACTTGGAGATGTCATCAATGGCTTCCGGACGAAGACACTGAATTTAGATCCAATCAGTCCTCTATGGGGACACATGCTCTTATCTAGAATGAAAGTGCCGTTCACATATACTTGGTTAGTTCCTACAGCTCCAGTAGCAGACCCACTCAACTCATAATTCAAGGTCATCCGCATTAATACCCAAACCATCTGATTGGGGAGCGCACATCAACATCAGCGGCTTCTCCTTCCTCAACCAAGCTTCATCCTATACTCCACCTGAAGACCTTATGGCCTTCCTAAATGCTGGGCCTCCTCCAGTCTACATCGGATTCGGATCCATCGTCGTTGACCATCCGGATGAGCTCACGAAACTGATATTCGCAGCCGTGAAGCGAGCCGGTGTACGAGCACTGGTCTCAAAAGGCTGGGGTGGTCTCGGCAGTGATATTGAGGTACCGAAAGACGTCTTTCTTCTTGGCAATGTTCCCCATGACTGGCTATTCAACTACGTCTCGGCCGTTGTCCACCACGGAGGCGCAGGAACAACTGCAATTGGAATTGCCATGGGAAAGCCAACAGTCATCGTTCCATTCTTTGGAGACCAACCCTTCTGGGGCGCGATGGTCCACAAAGCCGGCGCTGGCCCGGAACCAATACCGTTCAAGAGAATGACGGAGGAATCGCTCGCAGAAAGTATCACGATCGCCCTAGGACCAGATGTCCAAGAAGCCGTGAAAGAAATGAGCAAGAAGATTTCAAGTGAAAACGGCGCAGAGGCGGCAGCACTTTCATTTCACAACGCTGTTAACATTGATTCCATGAGGTGTCTTGTTCTGCCGGACCGAATAGCGACCTGGCGGATCAAGAATACGGATATCCGCCTCAGCACGTTAGCAGCATCCGTACTTATCGACAACGGGATCACCTCTCTCGAACACTTAAAACTGTAAGCCATGCTCCATCCTTTTTACCGCTCACTGACTGACAACAAACAGCGTCAAACACCGAGATTGGTACGTCGATGAAGGTGCAGGAGATCCAGTCCTAGGGTTCATAGCCGTCGCATCAGGTGCCGTCACTGGTGCTGTCTCCGCCGTGGTCTCCTACTCTCGCAGCATGTCTAAAGCCATCCGCAAACGACCCGCCAAAGACTCCTCATCCACCAGCTCCAACGAAGACCCTCAAGTTCCAACGCTTGCCTATACGGCCTCCCTCGACTGCGTCTACAGCCACAACCCCGTCACCCGCGCAAACGAGAACTACAGCGAGCAGCGCGTGGAGAGCTTGGCTTTCAAGATGGCCTCTAAAACCTTACCAAACTACACCAACAAGTCGAAGCACAGGAAAACCCATACTTGGTCCCCGGTTCACAGGACGTATACCGGTACGAGCCATCACTCTATCCCAGCTCATGAGCATGGACGAATACACGATGCGACGTTTGAGACAGGGCATTTCGCACAAACAATTGTTGCTACAGGATTGCGGGTTCCGGTTTCATTCTTCTACAACCTGGCGAATGGCTTCCACAACGCACCCTACGTGCTATTGAACGACGACACAGTCCGTCGTCGCGATAACATCACTGGTCTCGGTTCCGGCGTCAAAGTCGCTTCTAAAGAAGTCGTCTTCGGACTCTACGATGGCGTGACGGGTCTGGTTACTCAACCCTATAATGGTACGAAGAGAGATGGCGTGGTAGGCTTTGGGAAAGGTGTTGGGAAGGGGTTCGGAGGATTGGTGTTCAAGACCAGCGCGGCTGCGTTTGGTATGACTGGATATACATTGAAGGGGGTAGAGAAGCAGTTCGAGAAACGACTTGACAGGGGATTGAAGGCGAATCTACTTGCGCAGCGATTGAAGCAGGGACTGCAGCAGTTTGCACAAGCGACCGAGCAAGAAAAAAAGGAGGTTTTGAAGCGGTGGGCGGATCTGGATGTCTCTGGGACCGGGAGGTGAGAAAGCATAGAGTAGGGGATGGGAGCATAGTTGCATTGGCGGTGTTAGCGATTGCACATGTATGGAAACCTGGAGTTCTAGGCAAATAATGGATGATGTACATTTGAATATACCCTTATTTACATATCCGCTGGCGTCCTTCCAACTCATTTTTCAATCACCAAATTCAGTACCAAGTCAGCACCAAGTCAGCACCAAGTCAGCGAAGACTCCACACATCGCACACACGAACATGTGAGTACACTTAATTTCATCCTCTCCGCCTCCCCTCTGACGGATCCTCAGAACCCAGCTTCTGATAGCAAAATGATAGCGAAAGGGATCCGCACCTGTTCCCACACTACCCCACAGAGTTTGACTTGGCGCCAAAGCTTAGCTACTGCCACATTGGTGTTTACGTCACACACTACCGGACCTAAGATTATTTTGCAGTAGCTGAACACTAAAAATTAGTCCAGAACCACCCTATGTTCAACTTCGCCAAGCACTGCCGATATCTCCTGTAATCTCATCAGCAAGAGAGGATTCATATCTTGAACCCCCATCTTTCATTCCCCTTCTTCATTGCTTTGCCGGCTTACAACAAGGAAGCTCCTCCCTCTCATATCCACACTTCGCCACCCCGACACCAACACCAACACCAAAAATGGCAGACGGACCCCCAACCATAACGGGCCGGCTGAGAAAGGCCTCAGTAACAGCAGCAGACGCCCTCCTAAACTTCAACCCGCAGCCCGGAATGTGGGCAGCGACAGGAACCGCAATCGCATATGCGCCCACCCTGACCGAGCTGCGGGAGCCAGTTGCCGGGGGCGAGAACATTGAGTTCAACGCCCAGGGACATTCGGCGCGGACTGTGGTTCGAGATGAAGAAGGGGAGCACGTTTTAGGTAGTGTGTTATCTCGGACTGGTACTAAAGGAGGAATCTTGGGGAACATGCAGACTCAGACGCGAGGAAGTAGAAGAGAAGGAGAGAAGAAAGAGCGAGATAGCGAACGCGGTGAGGAAGAAGGGGAGAAGCCGACATTAGCAGCGCAAGCAGCACTGCACGTCGATTCGCAGGAAAAGCACAACTGGAAAGCCACAACCAAACACGGTTTCACGGCAGCGTGGAAATTCGTGTCCTCTCTGACAGGCTTCTTCATGACGCTCATATGAGCTGATTCTGGGCTCTATCTAGAGGAGATGGTTCTCTTCGTTTGGGACAAGTTCAAGGTGCAAGTAACAGCTTACAGCATAGCCAGAGCGCTGAAATCTAATAGCTAGAGTAAAAAAAAACAATTCGCCGTATAGCAAAGGGACGGAATCCAGATCTCCCGCGACCTGTACTGGCATAACACATCGCATATCCGTTCGTGGCAATTTGTGTTCGTAGATGAGTCTAGTTGTGACAAACGCATCGGATTTAGACGTACGGGATAGGCTCCCCGTGGTGTGACCACAGTTCAGGTTGCCCACTTTTAGCCAACGCTAATAAGAAAGAGAACGAGTTTGAGGGATTCTAGAAATATATCGAGCGACAAAGGGAGGCTGCCAGAGAGAAAGCAGCCGCACGAACAAAGGAAGTAATGTTTAAATGGCTAGTCTTGCGAAGCTATCAACCAGTTCAGCGGAGAACACTCCAGATATAAATGTCTTGTCAAATACGGAGCGAATTCTCTATGCTATTAACACAATGGGTCAGCAGTGTTATCAAATATGGGCATTAGTGGCTAATGCTGGGATGGCGACAGTCTATGGAAATTGTACGAGGCTTTGGGAATACAACTAAACTACTTTACATACAGGAGAAATAGCATGAGTATTTATTGGGATTTGATAGGCTTCCAGGCCTGTACAGCTGAGCTGTCAGGAACTTCGGGCACTTGAGTGCCCTGTAGAGCTGGAGCTATAGTACCTATAGTGCTGAACTTATAGGGCAAGTACAGCGGAGCTTACAGGGGGTTTCGGGGTGACCGAAGATGAACTTCAGCTACAGGATCAGGGCCCTGTACGGCACGTGCCACAGGGCACCAAGAGCCTATAAATATAGCATACCTCCCACTGTAGAATTGATTCTTTACCACTATCAAACCCTCTGAATCCCAACACTATTGCAACTTCTTCCCTCTATTCAGTTGGGATACAATACTAACTAGTTGCAGATGTAAGATAAATTTTGAAGCTGCTGCTCCTGCGCAGATGAAGCGTGACGGAAGAAAACAACTTGACTGCTGTTGATGATACTGGGGAAACAAAGTTTCAGCAAGGTGAGAGCTCGATCAATACGGAAATATAAATCAACAAACTCAGGCAAACTTAGTCAACATCCGCATATCCATAATGTTAGGGAGCGGGCGCACGTCTCACTAGTTGGCCAAACATTTTGGGATGAGTTACTAGTGGAGATGGTGAATATTCATTTATATCATGCCTTATCATCTAGTCATAGAGTCCCCAGAAATCCGTGCTATCCAAACCAACGTAGTGATTACTCGTCGTTCTCCCTGCTTCCAATTACAATGGTGTTACCGATTTTCTTGCAGGACCCGCCTGTGCAACCCGTTGGCCTCTTCTCCAAACCTCTATTCCCAATGACTGGCTTTTTGCAAGTTCCACAACCCGTTGGCCGCTTAACTAGAACCGAGCTTGATCCTCTTTCGGCGAGTAGCAGCGATGCACTTTCTTCGTTCGCAGGAATAGGAAGGGTACTAATATATTAAGTGATGAGTCTTTGCAGGCAGGATGGTCTTACTGGACGGCTGAAATAGAAACGAGAACGCAGAGCAGAACTGCATTTGCGGTAATCAAGATCTTCATTTTGGTGAGGGCGGGGAATCAGGTATGAGGCTTTGGAGAAGAGGAAATATGGAAAAGATGGGCTCTAAATCTGGGTCTTGGTGCTTGGGCTGAGAAACCAAGCTAATGCAGGGCTTCGGTGGTGTCAGTGATGTGTTGATTGGATCGAGGCGCTTGCTTTTTTGATTGAGGCTGAGACACCTTGCAGAGACAACGCTGTATTGGGACGAATTTTAGCGAACGGCACACCCTGACCAACCGCTGAAGCCTAATTAGTCACAAGGAAACAAATTGGAGAAAGCAAAAAATACTATGATCATGGATCTTTCTATCATGCCCATACCAACGATTTCCCCGTATTGTTACTCGGCTCTTCGGTAGTGTAAGTATGGTAGATAGCTTCCCAAGCAAGGACTACTCTTTCTAGCCTCACCCTGAACAATATCACCCCTAAACGGGTACGATTAAAATGGCGACTGTATAGCATAACTCTTCCGCTACATAACTCAGCTATGATCTCTGCACTAGACCTAATCCAGTACCATAAGGGAGCAATCAAGGTCCGATCCTTACCAATAGCCGAAATTGGGCTATAGCCAATCATATAACTGGACTAAGTTATTGTCACGGGTTCGTACGCCAACGGCAAGCCGGTAGAACGCTGTGTATATTCAAGAAGAATAACTACAGGAAGAACTCTGGATGCTTTGTATGACCTGGGGTTATTCCAATGCGGGCGCTAACTACCGACATGTCACGGTCGTTACCTAATGTCCTTTGGAACCCTTCTAACAGCCAGGTATCCAGGTAACACTTTGTTCTGATAGGTCAACCCCATAGTCTCGTGGGCGGTGTATTGCGGCAGGAACACACAACGAACCCCACGCTACAGCCACAGGCTTTTGGGCACATTTCTTGCTGCGAGGCATCATTTCTAAAGTTATATTTGGCGCCTTTATATTTTTCATTTCTACGCAGACTTTGATTCTTTGAGTGCTCGTTGATTCCTTTGCACTTATTGTACCTTATGGACGCATCTGACCTTCGAAGTATGCGGTCGGAAGTTGGCGTAAGGAAATGCCGATGGTGACGCTGCATGCGGATGAGTGATCCTCGCCTAATTTTAGTGTTCTAACCCCCCCCTAAAATAGCGACTTAACCTACCCCGATTTGGGTATCAAAACACTATTACCTTAACTAATAAAGTAATTGTTTTTAGAGTATTTAACTTAATTAATAAAATACTTAATTTTATATACTTATAAATTCTATACTATAATATATATTAGTATAGAATTTTTCTATATAATCCCTATATAAATTAAATTACTTTAATATAGAGTCCGGTTTTTATTATTACTCAAGTTTAGAGTCCAGTTTTAGTTATTTGCCGATTAATGAAAGGCACTTTTGAAATTCACTGAGAAACGCTACTAATTGTTTTTAAGACTAACTCGAAGCTTCACTGAACTTGGTGTGTGTAACGGCACGAGGAATCACAAGCTACGGCAGGGGCATATGGAAGTGCGTACGTAGGCTAATAGGATCAGTCTCATAGGCTAGCTACGAAGGAGAATCTAAAGATAAAGAGAGGGAAGAAAGAATAGGTTCTCAGAACCCCTATTTAAGCTCCCATAAGATTACCCTCCGTAACGGGTCCGTATCGGGTCCGAGGCTTAGTTCCAGCAGGGACCAGGGGTCGCGTTGGCACGTGCCCAAATGCTATTCGTCACAGTGTGATGGAGTAAATAATATCGATCAAGCTTCATTTCTGAGTAATGCAAAACTTTAGAATCGCGGAAGGATGATTTAATTTGCACTAACCCCTGAAATACAGAAGACAATCTCAAATAAAGAATATCTCACTTATAAAGGAGAAGTATAATGTCCTACGGGGCGCTAGAGAGGTTCGAATTCGTTGGGGTACTGAGGGACTTGAGAAGGATAAGGAGAAGGAGGAAAGAAAGAAAGAAAGAAAGAAAGAACGAAGACTCGCCCGACATCGCCTTGCGAATCTTACTTTGAGATGAACCATCCAATGGGATGGTGAATCTATTCGGGGTGGTAGTACAATCTCTGGCTGGGTGCCAGGGGCCAGTTCGTTCTCCCCTGTCTCATTGTATTATATCTTGTAAAACATGTATTTCTACTTCGAGACAGAGCTTTCCCCTCTCCAGTCTCTTTTCGATTAAGCTTCAAGCATTGCTGAATAAATCTCCCGTATTTTGTTCTACACATTTGCAAATTGTTTCAATTTCTAGTTTCGAAAGTTGTAGGTCTATTGCGGGATACATGTTGTTCTGGCATGAGCCATATTGGCTTTCGAAATTGACATTGGGCCCACATCATGAGATTCTGCCACTGGCTTTTTTGCTGGACTACTGTCATGTCTGATTATATCTCATTGGGTAGACAAGTGCTGAGAATATGAAGTAAGGCTCTCCAAAGACCGAAGCACGTGACCTCAGCCCCGCACTTACCCCGCATCTCCCCCTGAGTTGCCCTGAGCGAATAGGCCCTGTTATTTATTCAGGGGTAAAGTATAGAACCTGCATCGCTTAGCTTTAACAACCTTATACTTGATACCATGCATTCGTATACGGCTAATATGTATTACGGGTTTCCTCATGCACCTCGCATCCGGAACAAAGTAAGACCCTCTTCCACCAGTCTGTGATGGGACGATGCAGGAACCCAGCCGCCAAGCGCACTTGGGAAGGAATGTTACGGCTGTGCCTTCTCAATTGGCTCCTCGGTCCGGTGCCAAGATTCCCCAAGACTGGAAATCATTAGCACTTCCCATCTGCAGTGAGATTTCATTGCTCACGACCCGGCCTGAGCGGACCATTTTACCCAAAGCGTCCACGTCTTTAAAATAAAGTAAGCTTGATTCTTACACGATCGGATGCTGAACTTACCCGCAACTCACCCAGATACCCCGGAATTGCAATTCAATCCAGCTCAGGTATTGCAGCTTGTATAGCCTTAGTGTGCTTGATATAAAGATTAAAACATGGTACCTGCCCGTTGTCAATCTGTCGTTTCTCCGCATCCACATTCCTTCGTTTCTTTTGCTATTGCAACGCAGAACATTGTTTGCCCAGCATGCATTTCTCTCGTCTTTCGCTTGCAGCTTTCGCGGCTTCGCAGGCTGCGGCTGTGACTCTGTGGGCAACGTCCTATGGAGATTCAGGACTGGGTTATGGTGGAGTCACCTCCTTGAATCTGGATCAATCTGCTGCTGGAGGTTATACCTTGACAGCCACTGCCTTCCTCAATGGCACTTCTTCTTGCGGAGACCAATCTTCGTGGTTGACCAAGGACTCCTACAACGATGTGATTTACTGCGTGGATGAAGCTTGGGGACTTGCCAATGGCTCAATCACCTCGTTCAAGCCCTCATCAAACGGATCATTGGCTCTCTTTGACAAGGAGACGACTCTTGCATCGCCAGTGGCAACCGTTGTGTATAACGGCGGAGCAGCTCTCGTAGCAGCCCACTAGTACGTTCTCTGCTCATTTTGACCTTTTAAAATTAACAATTGGCAGCGACACATCCGCCGTCACCACCTGGAGCATCCTCCCCTCAGGCGGTCTCAAGGCATTGCAGACCTTCCAATACAAGCTCACCAAGCCTGGCGCCGTCCCAGACCGCCAAGACGCTCCTCACGAGCACGAAGTGATCCTCGACCCAACCGGCTCCTTCATTGTCGTCCCAGACTTGGGTGCCGACCTCCTGCGCATCTTCGCCATCAACAAGACCACCAGCCTGCTTTCAGAGAGCTCCACGTACTCCGTACCTGCTGGCACTGGTCCCCGACACGGCACATTCTTGAACACGGGCAATTCGACCTACCTCTTCATCATCGCTGAGTTGGCTAATACCATCACCTCGTACTCAGTTGCATACACTGCTACGGGACTTAGCCTTACGCAAGTCTTCATCAGCGGAGCATATGGCATCAATGTCACTATTCCCGCCGGAGCTGGAGCCGCTGAGGCCATTCTCTCCGTACGTCCCCTTTCCCTCCCATCCTCACATCATCTGAACCTCATTGCTAACCCCCTACAAGCCTGACCACAAATACCTCCTGACTTCAGAACGCCACGTCGCTTCCTTCCAAATCGCCAACTTCGATACAAAGAACAGCACCACGCTCCCCTCCGACGCTCTCATCGCCTGGACCATCGACCCCTGGACGGGAAAGCTCTCCAACGCCCAGCGTGCCCCCGCCGGCGGCATGAACCCGCGCCAGTTCTCTGTTAACAAGGCCGGTACGCTCGTCGCTGTCGGACTTCAGGATGATGGACGCGTGGTCATCATTGAGAGACGGAAGGATGGAAGTTTTGGAGATATTGTTGCGAGTATTTTGTTGCATGGAAGTCCGACAAGCGTTATTTGGGATGAGTAGGTGATGTGCTGTATATTTGATGGAATGGGGCGGGAAAGAGGTGGGATTGGGAGAGGTGGAAGGTAAAAGTTGGGTAATAGTGGTTGGCATAGTGATAATTTGGATGAATATATATCCGCAATACTGTGGAAATATTTAGCTCCTTTCTTCTGCCATCGTGCGTGAAAAATTCGAAGACCTTTTTGCCGAAGCGCGAGAGGCGTTTTTGCGATTGGCTCCTAAATACGGAGGAGTTTGGAAGTCCGGGTGGACGCTCAACTAGGAAAAGTCTTGAGATGACGTGCTCGTGAACCTTGAGATGAAAACTCGGCTTCGATGTCGAAGATTGAGATATAGAGAGCGTCCCAAGAACCCTTCTGGCGGTAATTGTTGGAACCCCAGCAGTTTTGTGGTCAAGGATGGCGCTGTCCAGCAAATGACCACCGCTCTGGGTTCATTCCGGGATACGTGTTTATCCAGTAGTATTATCACTCAACTCTTTCTCTCTTGTGCGTCGTTCGGCTACTGTAGAAAACTTGGCGTGCTTGCTCTAATTCTGATCGCCCTCAGCTCACACCCCACTCAGCTAGCTGACCTGAGCAGCCTAAGTATCTTGTTATGTGATTTTGCCCTCCCGCTTCTTGTGACAATTCAACCTGTCACGAGGCTCTCACAGGACTCGCTAGGGCCCTTATTAGACCACTACCTAACCTAGCGCGACACACGTTTCGTCCTATGTATAAATAGTAGTCCACCCCGGTAGATTTCCTCTTCTTTGCTCCTTAGCTTTAGATCTTTGACTAAAAAACATCTACTATGGGATCCAGCAAAATTCCCTTTTTGAGAAAGTCAAGCCATTTCTTTCGACCGTTCTAGTGGCATATGAGGCTGCTCCGGACTTCGCTCGTACAACTCGTCACAATTTCATACAATTTCATTTTATATTATCGTAGGAAAAGTCTAAAAGATTATTCGTTGACGTTTGTTTAGATTAGGTACTGTATTCATCAAAGACCCGTGTCTAGTTTCTAGAGAACGAAGTTGTTTTACTGTAAACTTCTTCATGGATAGATATAAAAGTCTCGAGAGAGGGTTGTTGGGCAGATAACCTCTACGATTTTGACAGCGAATCACGAAAAGCCTGGATTGTAGCTCCTATAGTATAGTGTCTATCGAAGCAAACAAGCTAATAACGCTTCGGCTTTTTTCTCTCCCTAACCAGCTCCAGTCCTGTCCCTTCTTGCGCTTCCTTCCATTCTGGAGCTTCTTGCGCTTCCTTAAGTTGACTTCGTATGTCTACCAGCTCTTCCTGTCGGGTCTTCTCCCTTGGGTGTGTCATTAGGTACCTCTCAGACGAATAAAGTCGAGATTGGAGCTTCGCAACAGTATATGCCTCCTCCCGCTCTTTAATCATAGCATCAAGCTGCCGGATTCTAGCGGCATTATCGTTTTTAAATTCCACTGCACGATCACGGTGAAGGATTTCAAGATAGTTCGCGAGCCTCGCTTCGATGGCTCTTAGCTCCCTAGCCCGCTCGGTCTCCGGACCCTCTTCTTCTAGAAATCGGCTGTCTTCTTCTAGAAATCGGCTGTTTTCGTCAAACTCTTCGTAATATGCAAATGTCCTAGCCAGCCTCCGCCTGGGTTTAGTTTTGACGTCTGTCTCATCTTCTTCAAATTTAGGCCTTATGAAATCCCACCTCACAGCCTCACTGTCAGGAACGAGCGCCAGTTCAAATTCATCATCGCGGTCAGGAGCCTCTATATCAGAGAACTCATTGTTAGCCATGTCTAGGACGTTGTCTGAAGTTTCAGATCCAGTAATTGACGACCTTTGCGAACTCCCACTGGAATGACTAGAGTTCGAGCCCAAGTTCATCTTCTGTGAGTCTTCTTCGGCGGCTTCGTTCTTCCGAGGTATAGCAAATAATGCTAGCTGCTCCAAGTGTCGAGCAACATGAGATTGAATCCTTGAACTTTGATGAGAACATAATTTACAGATGCCTGAAAGACTACTCATGGGTTGTTGGAACATAGTCATGACTTTAGCTTGCTGCTCTCCGTCAAATATCGTCTGATGAGTGTGTTCCATATGTTGCAGAAAGTCTCCAATTAGGGGAAATTGCGGATGTCCCATGATGTTGCAATGATACTCTACTCGGTGTATTTGTACCTCATGCTTGAACCAATCTTGTTGTCGGTCGAAGGGATCATCTAGGCAGTCACAGTCCTCGAAGGTGCAGACGTAAGGCTGCAGATCTGAAAGTACATGCTTCCTTAAAAGAGCTAAGTGGGAATCGATTTCAAGGTTATTGAGATGTGAAACTTACTTCCATTGATGTTGATTTCGAACGCACTGGATAGTAAAACAAAATGGACACTCAAATTCCTCCATTTCTTTGCCATCGACATCTCGAGGCCGTCGAGGGACCTCTACTTTAAGCTTCCCAGTGAAAGTTGAAGCTTTTGAACTTTTCGATTCTGGAATAGAGTGTGCATATGGAACGGAAAGAACATCTCCGGATGTACCTTCTATCCGGAGGGTTGTTGCTATTGTGTGCACTGTCTCGTTGCGACTCGACGCTAGACTCTTGGCATCAACATTGCGCCCTCTTGGTCCCGGAGCGGAATTATCGGGTTTGTTCTCAAGATTGGCAGTATATGCCTCTAATAACGGTTCAACAATAGTGTTTGTTTCTTCCAAAGAGCTTGCTCCCAGTGCTTCGCTGTGAGACTCGCGATACCGAAGCAGCTGACGCCGACGGGAGATGCTCTTCCCCAAACGTCTTGCAACATCTGCTGATATTTGCGGGAACTTGTCTTGAACATGTAAGATATCGAAATGCTGATACAGAGACCAGGCTGTAGCATTCTCCTTCAATCTTTGAATTGGTGCTGGGCGTCGAATAGGGATTCTGTACAGGCAGGAGACGGTGTGCCGGATTGATTGAACCAACAGCGGCAATTCCAAGGGATATTTTCTAGTTGACTGAGCGATACCTTGTATTTTTGAGGTGGGTTTTATAGATTCGATATTCCGATCTGAACTTATAGTCTTTCTATCTTCGGGTAGCTGGCTATCTTCATCAGAGTCCGAGATGTCCCATGGTGAGTCGACATCTTCATCTCGAGGTTCTAGACTTAAGGTTGGTGTATTATCAGTTTCTGGGATAGTTTCGACTAGCTTGCGATTATTTTGAGTTGAGGATTTAGCTGTAAAGAGAGTCAAATTTCGAACTTGCTCGGCTCTCATGAGGCTGAATGATAGGGGATTTTACCTTTTCGCAACTATAGGTTAAATTAGTAGCTAAACTATTAACAGGGCGGCCAAAAGAGGTGTTTACTTACAGTATTTTCCAAGGAATCTAAGAGATTCAAGATCTAAAAGGTCAGCTACAAAAGAGACAAGGACATCAAAGATGATTAGCGTGTCATTGAATGTTGAATTTACCTGATCTTTGTAGAAAGGAGCCTCGCGGAGTCTGTAATCTAGGGACATCCGATATCGTGGACCAGTGTGGAATGCGCCCACGTTCCCAGCCCAGACGCGATATTTTATCAATTGCTCTTGAACTTCGCGTCGAGCTGGGCCGCACCTCTCCCCCTCCCCGAAATCGAAACTCTGGCGTTCGAGCCAGTCAGTCAGGCCCTGGAATGAGGTGTAGCATTTGCTATGTTGGGTAGAGATGAGTCTATCCATATTCATCCCTTATCGCAACAGAGGCTAGACTCCAGTCAGAATGAACGACGAGGAAGTGTTGAATTTTTGAATGAAGGAGATGGATCACGGGATTTCGGTTACACTGCAGGATGTGTGACGTGGCATTCACAGGAACAAGTCAGCCGCAACCTCCAGAAGTCCAACAATTTAAGGATCTAAATTGTCTATTATCCTGAGTGCTTAATCTATTTACTATAAATATGTCTGGATTTGAAGTCGTTGGGGTGGTGTTGGGAGCCCTCCCCCTGGTCATAGAAGGGCTCAAAGCCTACGGCAGCGGAGTGGAGAAAATTAAGGATGCCTGGTATTATGATATCGTTGTCCAAGATCTCCTTGTTTCCCTTAACACTGGCTTCGCGATATATCGGTCGTCGTGTGAGGAGCTTTTGACCTCACTCATGCTACCCGACGACGATCTATACGAATTATTGAGTAATCCGTACGGTGACAAGTGGAAAGATGAAGCCGTCAGTGCCCGAATCCGCGAACGGCTCGGCGAGAACTTCGACTCTTACACCAAAGCTGTGAGACGGTTAAAGGAGCGCATTGAGCTGTTCAAGAAGAAGTTGTATCTGGATGATGACTATAAGGTAGAGTAGATTGCTTGTCCCAAGAGTATGAGAAACTAATTTACGGGCCCTCAGCCTTCATGGATCACTAACAATGAGCCCGGTTTGCTTGACAAGATATTCAATAAACCATTGAGAGCTATAAAGATTGGGCTGCATTCTGGAAATTTTGAGAAATTGATGGGCAAGATCGATTTTGATATCAACCAGATCTCCACGCTCACGTCAAAGAACATTGAACTTGGACCGCAAAGACTTGACAGGCAGCGCCGAAAAAATAGTCAAGTGTGGTCCAACATTCGTACTCATGCCCGTCGGATTTATGAAGCTCTCGCCCATCAATGGACTACGAAGTGCTCCTGTCAACATCACCACCGAGCCGATCTCCGCCTGGACATTTCAGAACCTCAAGGTGATTGCAACGAAGGCATTCACTTCAGATGTTTGTTCTCCATAGAGGCAAACAACCAGGCTACATTTGCAGTTCCATGGAACTGGCGAGACGTAGAAATCGAGCTACTCCAGATGGGCAATGACAGTGGGTTGTCCAGTTCGAGCGGCTCCAAAATCCAGTATAGACCAATTCATCTTGAGTTGAGTTCCACTTATAAGCTGACACGAGTCAGGCCCACAGTTTTAGGTCAAAAGAAGGCAGTATTGAGCAAGAAGGTTGCATGGGCAGGGCTTCAAACCCAATCTACTTCCTCGAAAAGCAATGTTCCAGCGAGCCGTTTATCGGTGGCTCAATGTGTAGCGAAGATCGAAAATCTTTGCAAAAGCCTTGAACAACCGCAATCAAAAATCTGCTGTCTTGGCTACCTGGAAGACAAGCAGATGGGGCGCCATCAATTGTATGCTGCTTCGCCGTGGCAGCAAGCACTGGAGCAACGTCATGCAACTACACTCAAGGCTACTTTAGAAAGTGGGTCCCTTCCTACGATACAGAAGTATAAATTTGCATTGGCATTAGCATTCTCTCTTCTCCAGCTCCACACGACTCCATGGCTTGGCCACTCACTGGATCTGAGCGACGTTCGCCTTATCGCGAACTCCAACTCTTCAACAGCCATTGACGCCATGTACATCTCTCGGGGCTTCTCTTCTAAAACTTCTACCTCAAACAAGCCGAGTTCACGGTCATTTATCAAAAATGAACAAGTCTTCGCACTTGGAGTTGCCTTACTTGAGCTCTCATATGGCCAACCGCTCCTCTCTCTCAAGACAGATGCAGATCCAGATCCTAGCATAGGAACGGCAGTATTCACCGAATATTCCATCGCATGTCGACTAGTAGATGACGTCGCACTTCGTGAAGGGGATAGATATGCATCGGCGGCCAAGCGTTGTGTGCTACTACGCTTCGAGACGACAAACAGCACGAGCCTGGATGACGCTACATTTCAGCAGTTATTCTATCAAGGGGTTATTGAGCCTTTAAGAGAGATTTATACATTTGCTACCAAGGGACTTTAAACTTTTGTCTGAGGTATTAACCAGGCAGGCGAAGTGGAGTGGAATTTAGCTTTGTTGAGGGAGAAGAGTGAATAAATAGGAGCTAAGAAAAAGATACTGACGAATGTTTAGGATTAGAAAAATTGCGGAGCAGACAAAAAGGAGAATCTGGAGGCGCAGAGAAGAGGTAGAAGCAGGGGTGGTTGAGCATATAAATTTGACTGAGTAGAGACGAGTATACCTCATCAACATCCACCAACCTCACGGCTCCCAACTCATCCCCGTCAATCTAAATACCCTAAACCCGCTATATGCCGGCACAAGCTTGCAAGATCAATCTCCGCATATTTCGTCTCTTTGAATCCGAGGCTCTCAAAGAAATCATACGCGGCAGGTTCCGAGCAAACGGTAAGTGGTAATTTCTCTTCTTTCGCCTTCTCGAAGGCTACTTGCATTAACTACCTCCCAACACCTTGTCGCTGACTTGCGGGCGTGACGCAGATGAATGTAACTTCTATTTGCATGTTACTACTATGCTAAGGGGGGGAGGAGGGAAAGTACCATAATAATCCTTCCCCTTTACCGGATTTCCCTCTTCAACCTCACCAATCGCTCCCACCACCTCCTTCAACACCTCCGGAACAATACCATCCGGAACTCCACCTCCACCAGGCCTCTTCACCTCCTCTTCAGCTTTCGCAGGTCGTTTCCTCGCCAGACCAAGATAAGCAACGATCTCGCCTGTCTCATTGGACACAGCTTTCAGGTTCGCGACAGAGGGGTTAGCGAACCCGCCTTCAATGGCGGCGGTTTAGACAGGCTTTTGGGCTGCGTGATTAGGCCAGTTCTTGAAGAGGAGGCGGTTTATTGTCAACGAGAGCTTGGAGGCTGCGACGAGAGCGGCGAAGGGTGGGAGGTCTGCTTTCTCCACTACTGCGATTGCGTGGTTGGGGGTGGCTATTGTTGGTTTTTAGCTGAAGAGGTATGTTTGGTGCTGTTGTATCAGAAAGCAGGAGTGGAATTGAGGCTTTTGTAGTGTTGTTACGGTAGGCTGCAGAATTGTCGTTAGTGGGGTGGTTTAGGGAGCTTAGCTCATTGTGGAGACTAATTGTGCGGCCCTGTCAGGCTTCCGTTAGAACTTCCTGCAATGATATTCCACCCATCTGCAATATCAGAAGTCAATAAACCATGATTTCCTCCAACTCCCGGCGTTGCTCACGACCAACAAAAATATACCTACATCTATAATTCGACAAATCTGCTCTAGGCCTGAATGTGAAGCTAGACTGTGTGGGTGAGCCCATGTCAAAGGGCTGCAATCGACTCACAAAGTTTCTCATTAATCATTCGACTGTGAATTTGAACCCACGAAGTAAGCCTATTGGCAACTCCCAGCGGCATCTTAACACTTTGCGCCGGCACCGCAAATCCTGGTTCTGCCCACTACGAAAGGCGTTGGAGGTGACCCTCGAATGAAATTGGATGACAACTGCCGCTTGTCAGCGTCGAGAAATAAAATGTACAAGTGGATTCTCCGCTCGCCGGAGAACTTTGAACAAATCTAATCGAGCCCCGTCATAATTCAGTCGATTACCAATTCGACCACGAAGGACAGCTGCTAGCCCTGCGAGCCTAATTTAAACGAAGCCGATCAAGTCAAACCAGAGCTTTCATCAGGCAGAGGAAAAGTATATTGGACAAGCTTGGAAGTCCTAGAGTTTGTTTTCCACATTGATCTTCTGAAGAGAGTTATTCATCGTTGGAGTACAGTACTTACCAAGCTCCGACTCGCATAAATTGAATGCTGTTTGGTCTTCCGAGGAGAAATGGTGCGGTATCCTCTATCTGGAAGAGATATGATAGGAAAACTTCACAACGCAAAATTCCGGTAATTTAGTAATATACAGCGAGTTCTGGGTGCTTCGCTCACTGAATCCAGCAGCTTGGACGCCACTTTACGCAGCCTGGGCACCATGCACATGATACATGTCTCCGAAAATGAGACAGGTCTCTTCCGCAATTAGTTTTCCCCTCGACTTGAGTATCCTACAAGTAGTGTCAACTTGTGCAAGACATGAAGCTTCTTCGAATCTACCAATGAGACAGATCTAATTTACATCATAGCCAAGTGCGCCATTGAGGCAGTTTCGGCTGATACGGCCGAGGTAGGACTGCTTGAAAGCTCTCCGTCCATCAATTTGGGTGGATTGTCTCAACAATCTTGTTGGATAGTGATCAAAGGACCCTATATAGCTGAAGGTTTAGCTGTACAGTAGATTGGTTTTCACCGATATAGGGTGCTGGAAGCCCTATAAACTCAGCTAGTTAGGGTTCTTGTATTTGTTTTTTGTTGGTTTATCCTTTGTATTCTGGCATGCGATTCAGGGGCTTTGGACTTCAGGACCACTATATATAAGGCACTTCTCACTGTAGATCGATGGAATTATCACTGAAAAGACCAGGAAAATCAAAAAAATCTACTCAAGTCTTCACCGTGGAGTAGTCACGCGTAGTGTTATTAGGCTCGCGTCGGGCCACCAAAAGTAGAGGATAGTATTTCTTACCACACTCCTCTACAACTTTGCTATTTCTAGAAGTTCGCCTATCATATCATCTGTCCGTTCAAGAAAGAGAGACAAATGTCCCTCACCTTGTACAAGATGCTTCCTAAGAAACTTCTGGGGCAAGTCCTTAGCCAACCATTCTCCATGAGCATACGGTGCCAATTTATCTTCACTTCCGTGATAAAGTATCACGGGTACTTTAATCTCGTTTAACTCAAACCCCCACGGATTGATGAAAGCCAGGTCATCGTCAACCCAGCCGTCGCAACCGATTTTGAGAGATTCATTAACTGTATCAACCAAAAACCGACCCATTTCAGTATTTTTAGTCAATGCTTCCTTGTCAACTTCGGGGAGGAGACTGGTCATCCCAGCCATAATACTTGTGACGTCCGCCTTTAATATTTCAAGCCTCATAGCTTTGCAAAATTTTTCTAGCTCGTCTTCTCCTTGTAATGCAGCGTTGATCTCGTCGATATCTATTTTAAATAGGAGTTACAAGCTGCTAAAAGGATGGAAAATATAGAAGTTTACTTACTACTTTGGCCTTGGCCTGCCAAAAAGTCAATACCCTCACTATTCCATGGCACCACACCTGAAAGACATAACGCAGCAACACAGTTAGGTAATCGAGCGGCACAAGCCAGAGCATGCGGGCCTATTTAACAGGATTAGTCTTTATCAACTAAATTCAAGGGATAAGGCAGCATACCACCGCCGCTCCGACCACCAACTAAACACTTTTCTACACCCAAATGTTTATTAAGTGCTTGTATATCTGCAACCAGGTCAACGACGCGTCTTCCCTTCTGCCTCGTTGAGCCACCGAATCCAGCTCTCGAGAGTGAGATAAGCTTAATGCCTTTCTTCTCACACGTAACTACCAGACCCTGGTAAGGCATATATGCTCCAGGAGTACCATGGATCCAGATGAGAGGGAAGCCATCTTTAGCACCGTAAATCTGGTAGTCGATATTCCGCCCATCTGGATGGGTAAATTGCTGAGCCATCATTGACCTAATATTCCTAACTTTAATGGAGGAGGGTTAAGTGACGATGAGTGGACATGTGTCAACGCCGTAGAAGCTTATCTTACATTGCAAGTTTATAAGCTTACTGATAACCGAATCAGTCAGCTGTTGTCAGCTTACTTTTGGTCGACAAATCATATTATGCATATGCTATGCAGAGGCCGCCGTAGTGCCAAAACGGATCCCCACTTAAAGTGCTCAGGCACGATCCTAGAACGCTTATCCTCCGCTCAGGTTAGAGCAGCAACTGCTCAGGTCCAAAGACGGAAATAGACGTTGGTAGGGTCACTTATCGTCTGAGATTATAGCCGAAGTCTCAGACGACATTTCTTTACATTCGCTTTCAATGCGGTTAGTTAGCGTCACTGCTCTGCTTAGGCGCTACTCACCCTCGCCTCACCCTCTGCTTAGGTTGCTCAGTCACGTTCCTGCTCTCGCTTCTAGTGACTAATTATATTGGGTATGCCGTACGAAAGTTATCAAGTCTACATATAACGATTTGCACTAACCGTTACTAGATCACGTGACCGATCAGCATGGAATTTTCCTGTTGATTCGAAGTGTAAGGCCTTAAGATCATTAATGGTTTTCCGCCACCCTCGGCATACTGGAATCCCGTATAACGTCAGTGCTTAAGTGGACTGAATAGAGAAGGATTCTGCTCTATAGAAGTATTCTCAGCCCTCAGGGTGCCCGAGGTGTAACGGCACGAGCGCTCACATGCCAAGAAGAGGCATATGGGAGTGCGTTCTCAGGCTAAAAGGAGCTTCTCATACGCTAGCTACGAAGGAAACTAAGAAAGTAAAGAAGAGAAAAGGAGAGAAGCTAGCTAAAGGAGAAGAAATAAGCTGGCGCCGCTACGCCGCAGGCGAGGAGCCGTTTCAGGGGCCCAAGCGAGCTACGCACGTGACCATATCATCACTCGAGGTAGCCTGATATTCAGCTCTGGGAGCTATACCAGGTATTTTCCGTCTTACTTTAATCAAATCTAGCTGAAAGCTGGCATAATGTAATTAGCGAGCCATAAGTCCTTTATAGATTGAAAAGAGATTGCACTTTCAGCTGCAAAATTTCGAAATAAAGTTAGACCACCAGTTATCCCAGACATTTTAAACGGAGCTGAGAAGATATAATGTAAGCAGTGAATTTACGAAATATGATTGAGCGATTAATTATCCCTGATATTTCGAACAAAATTATTAACGTAAGCATTGAGACTACGAACGTATAATTGGGTGGCTAATTGTTTATAATACTTGAAAGGAATTATCCAAGAAAGCCGAGCTGAACAACCTTTGTTATAGTGGTCATAGCTCTGGTTCTAATAGCGGATAACAAAATTTAAAAACATCGTGGATCGATAGTTATATAGTCAGTAGAGCATTACTATCACTCACTTTCAAGTTCAAGCTGAATCAACCTATATAACATAAGACAGCAATAACCTGCGAGATATAACGGACCTAACATCTCTTCAAACCACTCTCTCCTTTCTCAAGCCACACGGACATTCACGATGGTATATATTGACATCCCCATCATTTCAGTCTTGATGACAATGGCCGCTACCGCTTTATCAGGACTTATAATAGCGAGGGACTAGGCCAGAGATGGTAATCGCATGTGCGAACTTGCTAGTTTTACAGGTTAGGACATCAATGGCGACGACGTTAGCATCGATTGGGGCATGGCAATCAACACCAACGACCAAATAATCTGGGAGCAGCTTGGGAACAACTACAATCCTCGTTCTTCAAAGGGTGTAACTATAGACTCTTCCGTTTCGCGGCTCACCCATGATATCAAATGGACACATTACGATAATGGAGGTTGCCAGTGCGAAGTGAACGGCAACAGCTATCCTGGCAAAATTGCCAAGGGTAACATCTGGACGGACTTCATTTTCACCTCTTGGGATGACGTTTGCTATTGTGAATTCCCCTGCGATTTTTATGCTCCAGTTACATTCCATGATGCACCCAACTTCGGCGGGAGCGGATGGACATACTTCCTTCAAGGAGCCAGATGCTGTAAGTTATCTTGCAGTTTATCACGCAACTTCTATATATATTACAGAATATTTTCTGACATGTTTCTTAGATGACCTCTCTGCTGG
The DNA here is from genome assembly GCA_009732865.1 of Stipitochalara longipes BDJ. Classification (NCBI taxonomy): domain Eukaryota; kingdom Fungi; phylum Ascomycota; class Leotiomycetes; order Helotiales; family Hamatocanthoscyphaceae; genus Stipitochalara; species Stipitochalara longipes. The sequence continues at coordinate 2,100,357 of ML769334.1, read as the reverse complement.
AAACACTGATATGCACTACATTACAATGTCTCCCTGGAATCACAAAATACAATCGGCACGACTTGAGCCTCTAGACCTAAAGCATCCAGAAGCTGATTTGGGCGGGTGGGATTGTTATATATACGAGTATATTACTATGCAGACTTACAAGTTTGAATTTTGCTAATATTGTTGGTTTAGTGGCCCTGAATGTTCCGGAGCTGCCGGTGGTCCATTTAGCTTTACTAATTCGGAACCTAACTTGGCAAAATGGGGTTGGGCAGATAGGACTCAGTCTCTAAAGTGTGTGCAACCTGCTGACTGCTACGGAGCAACTAGTTGCCCATAATAAGTTGTCGCAGAGCAAGGAGCACGGATATTAGGACCTCACGTATTATTACCTATATAATCTCAGACGACAAGTGACCCTACTAGAGCTCTTTTCTATCTTGGGACCTGAACAGTCACTGCTTTAACTTAAGCCAAGCCCTGAGTCTTGAGCACGCTAATAAGTCAGCTGGATTATGCCCAGGGGTCCCTTTCTAGCTCCTTCGAGAATTAGTTATAGTTTTTATATTATTTATATCTAGAATTTTGCAGATCTTAGTGCTTATAATATAGCTACCTCCTTGAGCCTATTAAGATATTATAACGGTATTCGTTCTCGCTCCTTATTATACTTATTAAGAGTCTTTACTAGAATCGATTTAAGCTCTAGTCTAATCGCACGTAACTCCCGGGATTATTAAGTCGCTACGTTATAAATCTTATTATTTCGGCGCAAAGGTCGTTATGCTTGCCTTGCTATAGTCGTTTAGACTGATTATAATCGCTCTTCCAGCTAAGACGGAGCAGGGAATGGGTTGTGATGGAAATGGATTGGCAGCGCCGGGAGTAGATGAAGCGTTTTGTTAAAGAGATGGACACTAATCACGCTCCTTCGCCGCAACAGAGACTTTGGAAAGGAGAGCAGATGTAACGAACTCGTCGTCCTGTTGGCTATCACGCGACTCAAACGGACCTTACCTGTCGGATTTAGAGATGACTCTTGGAGATGCTTTACACGTATACAAAGCTTACTTTCTTCTGGTCCGATCATGACAGAAGGCTGAATCAAACTAAATCCTCGCGTTCGACTTGACTCCGGACAACTCCTTTTGTCTCTACCACAAGCATCCAGACACAGGCACAGAGAGACAAACAAGCGATGCGATATTAACGACATTCATTCATTAGCTAACCGTCGAACGCGCTCAATCTAAACTTTACAATTCCCCTCTGAAACGCCTTGCACCCAAAAGCAAGGTTTGCAGAACTACAACAAAGCAAGCGCACCCAAAACAGCCGCGCCAACCATGGCGCCATTAACACCCACCGCTGTGGCGTCCGAACCCTTCGCACTCGACGTAGCACTAGGAGCTGAGCCTACACTGCTACCACCACCATCACCACCTCCAAGCACGGTCGGCGCACTGCCAGTGCCACGCGAGATCGTCGAGATGGGCTTCACGGCATCGGTGGTGTACGTGATGGGGAACGTCGACAGATACGTCGTCTGGAACTCCTCGCCAAACGACGACTCGGTCGCGGTGATCGTCGCCGTCACAAGCTGTGTGACGGTGACCTCCGTCGGCGGGAACTCGAGAACACCGCCGACCGGCGATTTGCTCGAGGGAGAAGTTGAGCTCGACGCGTTGCCGGCGAGCAGTGTGAAGGCGTCGAGTGTGTTGCCCGTCGCCGGCGCGTTGATGGCTGCTACCATCCCCTTTTGACAGTGATTCCCTTGCCCGCAGTAGAGCCAGATCGGGCTTGTATCGGTTACGGTTACGACGAAGACTTTGGATGAGATGTTGGCTGTCGGTTGGAAGGTGGAGAAGAGACCACCTGCCAAAGGGTGGCAGGGGTCCGCGAAGGAGGATTGTGTTACGGAGTGGTTCTGGGACTCGTTAGTAGTGTTTTAGGGGAGGGGATGAATGGGGGAAAGGGGAGGGGCATGTACCGTTGCGAAGAAAGTGAATTCGACGTGGTCCCCAACCGACGCTGTGATGTCGCTGGGCGAGAACTTTAGCAGACCGCCAAATCCGACGGAGACGGGGATCGTGATAGCTTGCGCCAGTGCCAGCGAAGCAGCGGCTGCGAGAGCGGTAGAGAAATACATATTACGACTTTCGATCTTGCAGAGAGTGTTGATAAAGCAAACGCAGGTACAACTCCGCACAAAAGAGAAGAAAATTGATATCGATATTAACGTATATTGAGTTGTTGGCGGTATCAAGAGGGAATGGCCTGATGCAGGATCAGCCCTACCTTTATATGTCGGCGCTCAGACGAGGCTCGAATAATTTCCGCCGCCGTATAAGAAAAATTATTCTTAGACAGTCGCATTGCACAGCCTTGCTAGCGGTGGTGGCTTGCATGCGGCCGACGGCCATTGGGTCGCGTGCGGTGAAGCTGACAACGACTTATCCCGCCTATCTCTTCGTCCGCAGTACTAGCGTCTATGCCACAGGTGTCACACCTGTGGCCCCCAATAAAATGTCAGAAAAGGTGGGGCTTAGACGCTAGTGATGTCTCACCAAGACGAAGGGGTAATCCTTCGCGGTGAGTTGTCGGCAGTCAGACAGCGCAGCCAGACAGCGCAGCTGACCGTTCCCCGGACCAAGATTGCGATCGCCATTCTGGTTCTCTGTTGCGCACTTACGCACAAAATTTGCTGTGTTTGCAATAAACAAAAATCTCTGTATACAGACATTCGATATTCTTGTGATGATTCTGCAAAGGGTCGGACGAAATCCGGATCTAGCAGCGGCCGCAAAAAAGGAGGGTGGGATTCCATCGCCAATAGCTTCACGTACACGTACAGCGCAAACAAATCGGGTTACTCGCATCCGGCTGCCCGCCAAGCTGGTTCATCTCGTTCTCAGACAGGATCACCAGGATGTTTGGTGCGCCAGGGGTAGTCACGTGATGTGGGATTCGTTTCTTTCATTAGATGGCCTGTTATGGCAATCCGTCAGGGTTAGTAATCCATCCGCAGCTTCCGAAGGCTCATGATTGGCCAGGGAATACGGGAAGCCTGAAGAAGGATCTTTTCGCTGTCCCGGAGTTCTCTCTCCGTCGTGGCCGCCAGGTCGGTGCACAATGGGCTCAGCCATCGCGCTTCCCCAGCACATCTCCATGCTGGGCTGCGACAGTGCGACCTGTCTACCTGTCACCACTGCAGATTCGAGAGGTTCGAGGCTGCAGGTCATCCGATTATTGACCCAATTAGACACAGTCCTGCGCACTTTCACAGCCTTATTCCTTTGCCCTGGTGAGACATGTCCAGCGCTAAGCAGGGGACCCTCGCTTAGACCGTACAGCTGGTGCAGGTCGACCTTTTGCTTATAAATATATTAGTCATCATCGCCTTTTCGCCATGAGCGAGACCCCCGTGCTAGCGCTGGACATGTCTCGCCAGGCGGAGGGATAGAGAGCATGTCCAGGGTCACGATGCATGCTCAGCCTTACCTGTATTTTCTGGTCTATCTCAGATCAGATCAGAAGCACCTCGGCATCTCTCTGTTTAGTAACTTCTGCTGCGAAGATAACCCAAGCAGGCGCAAGCTTGCAAGCTCACGGCACAAGGTTTTGGTGGACCACCCGCAGATTTGCCTGCCAGGTGAACGTTTTTTGGTAGAACTGGTAGTATTGGGTAGTCCAGGCCTAGCTCATTTCGTTACCAAGTCGCCTAATAGGCCTGCTAGGGCTAGATTTGAAGATATACTTTAAGCCTAGTTCCAGCTGATCGCCCTAAGCTTGGACGATTTCCTGCATTTTGGAAAAATCTCTGTAGAATAGGCTTTTCCTTTATAAAACACCTCATTTTACTTGATTATATTGGTAGATTGCTTCCCCTTTGGGGAGCGCTGTTTTATAATATATATCTTCTGGTGGTTCTGGTGGTCCTGGTTCAATGGCAATATTAACCAACTCCAGGCGGGTGGTCCACCAGATTCTAATGGGTGGTCCAGGCCGAAGTTCAAATTAGAAGGTCACCCACCCACTCTGGGCGGTGGAACCAAGGCAACAGCAACAATAATAATATTTTACATAGTCAGCAAGAAGATTATCCATTCATGGCCGTATCTTGACGTGTCAAGCTGACAGAAAATATCAAAGTGGAACGAGAGATCCCTTGGGAACCTCACTTACTGAACCCCTGAATCACATCACCAATCTGCAGCTGTCAGGCGGCGGCCGACATTTCGCTCCTTCCAAACCTTAAACAGAACTTTAAATCTGAGGATGAGGTTTCGAATCCTCACTAATCGCGAGGTTTCCACCTGTTCCGCCTATTTTTCTTCTACTATATTACGAAGTATAGTCTCGCATGCAATTCGAGTATCCTACTACAACTCGAAAATCTATGCAGCGTAAATCAACGATGCAAATTTTCTCCTCCCGTCTCTCATCTAACATAGTGGAAACACAATTCATAACTTATTCTTCTCTTTCTGCACGCTCTAGCAATCCTTCTTTTATTTATTTTTCAAAATCTGGAACTGGTTATTATATAGCAATATCCACTACCTCATAGTCACGGAACCAACCGTCGTTCCAGACCTCCAATCGATAATCTTAACGCGGATATCTCCTGGTTTATAATACTCTGTCAACCAAGCTTCGTTACCCACCTCAAATAGCGGCAGAGTCTACGGGGAGCTAGAGATATTTATTAATATTCTTGGAGAATTTTGACTTACTCGCATAGTGAAATGAGGTAATCTTTCTAGCGTGGCAGATATCACTTCTAACTTCCCGTGCAACGCACCTGAGTAAAGGGTCCAAGAGATAATACTCAAGGTACAACTTGAGGACGACTATAGCTAATGAGGGTACTTTGGAAAGTTAGAACTGGCTAAGTGCACAACGCAATTCTCAAGAAGCAAGATAATTTAGTATACGAACTATCTCCTATTATTTCATAGATATTATATAGGAAACAGCGACAAGGACAGACTTCAAGCGTAAGTTCAACACAGGATCTATACTATTCAAGACTCTGAGACTTATATCTAGTAGGAATAAAGAAGAGTAATCGTCTTATATACTAAGTCAGGAATGAATCATGGCTTTATGAAACAAATAAGCAATCAATAACTAATGTCACGCCCGCCAACTCACAGTCAGATTACCTGCTCTCATTTAGAGAGGTCTGTTAATAAGGACCTCCCCCTACAACTCACACTTCACCCCGCTTGCCCTTCGGATATCTGGCCGACGTTCTTGACAAAGATAACGAGCACGGCATAATATCTAGTCAAAACGACATTAGCACCTTACTTATATTCTCGTGCGGATTTCAACAACTCACGCGGCGGCCGAAGCCAATATTTCGTGGCGTTTCACACGGGTGAATAGAGCAAGCACTCCCACCCCCAAAAGTCACGGGCTCAATCCAAACCACAGAAGATACTTCGGAGCCCAATGGCAAATGCTGTAAACAGAACCGAATAAAGAGGCGATCTTAGATGGAATACCTTTTTATGTATACATGCACCCTATAGCGCTAACCAAGTACTATATCAATATCCTCTAAGACCTGGCTTTCCCACATGCCCTTAAACACTCTTCCAATAGCCTTGCGATATGCAGTACCATTCTTCCGCTCAATCCACATAACGAAGTAGAACTTATATATTCCAGATTCAAAAGGTAGATCAATAATATCCCACTCGTCGAGCATGCCGTAATAATTTCCACCAGAAACCGCAGCTCCAAGAGATAAAGCTACTACCTCACAGATATCCCCGGTAGGTGGCTCACCAAGTCGATCTATATTCAATCGTATAATCCCTACCAAGTTGCCCTCGCTGTCTACAAGAGTTGCAGAGCAGGATCCCCAGGGTAAGCGACTTCCATTAAGTTTTTCCCCAATATAAAACCAAGCTCGCTGGGCCTTGAAGAATAGATATGGATTTTGATTATTGAGAGATTGATCACTATTCTCACTGATCAACGGTACAGGAGAGCGAAACCGTTCCGAGGGAATTTTATCATGGGTGTAATAGGGCGTGCTATCGGGATATAGCTTTCGGGTCCAGCCTGGAGGTACCTTCGCCGTTCTATTTTCAGAATAGGTTCGGAACAAAGAAGGATATGTACTGTTAATAGGGACAATATCAGATATCGGATTCCTTGCCTGATACCACTGAACCACTGGCTGGATAGCGATAACTTGATTGTCATGTTCAGGAGGGTGGGACAAGGGCGCAATAAGAGCTGGCACTATATCTCCTTGCCATCCGACCCATGACCAACTGGGCAAATTATTCTTGGAAGATGTATTACTGCCTAGCCTCCGTCGAACAACGTTCAGAGGGGTCCACAGCATGCAGTAGTCGAAAAACATCTCTGGCATTCCCCAGAGTATCCCACCGCTGAACACACGGTTGAAAATGAAAGTAGTTCCAGCGAAAGCAGATATCACATCCTCATCATATTTCAACTGCCTACAAGCAAATAGCCGAACAAGGTTGTTCCAATACTCAAAGTTTGGCCAAGTAGGAGCATGCGCTGCAAAATTCATCTCTAGCGGTGGCGTGACGTAGTTGCTTGAAAAAGAAGAGTCTTCCGTGGGCTTTTTGACATGTTCTTCCCAGATAGCGGTTCGGCAGACCCACGATACCAATCCATTGAAAATCAGAAGGCGTCGACTGAATAGGGCTTCCTGGAAGGTCCAAGCTCGTGAGTCCCAAGTGGTGTGTTCTGGATACCATGCTCTGCTGCGGTAGGCTAGCAGCTCTTGCCCACTCTGAAATCGAATGGTATCGCACAAAACATTACGGTTTTTGGTCCTTTCGAAAATACCACGCAATCCATGATTAGCATTATCTCCGCCAGCAGCAACAATAGTGAAAAAAGAACTGGCGTAAATTGATGCCATGGAGCTGAGGTGGAGTTCCTTCGTGTCGTCTTCGTCTTGGATAATACAGAAAGCATCAACCCAGAGATATTTTTCATTCAAGAGGGAAACCAGTCGCATAGCGTCACGTATTGTATTCGGGATTACTAAGTGGTTGACATCTGGGCCGATGGCTCCAGGCTTCTTGAGTTGGTCGAGGTTGTTCTTCATTGTCTGAGCAGTCTTAGCATCACCCCAAGTATAACTCAGAGCAATATATCGAACGCTCGCAGGCTTTTGAACCAGACAATTCTGTTCCACATCGATAAGAAATATTTGATGCGATGGTAGTGGGAGGTCAGAGGAAGAGCATCGGTCACGATGCGATGTTTGACAGCAGTTGATCCATTGATGTAAGAGGTTAATCTCAATTTGCTCCTCAAATACTCTTCCAACTTCGAAAGCTGGGACAACAACTTGAGTAGGGTACAGGGTAAGGTCGGGTAGGGTTTCGATATCAGTTTCGATCGGGTAGTTAACTGTGTATATGCTGAGTTCGTCGTATGCAGAAAACTGCAAAGTCGCCTCCAACGGCATTTGCTTGCCATCATGGAAAATTGCACGAACAATATCTCGACAAGTCTTACAGCGTGTCTTGCTTTCTAGGTCCTGCAAGCGTCCTAAGTTGATCAATTTCTGGCGTGGATAAACCCTTTTTCCCGGCGTCTTTTTGAATATCTCTTCCTTGGACTGACACCATTTGCTAATCGCATCATCCACTCTTCGGCATCGATTACACACGGTTCCAGTTTCTTCCATGGTGGTTATCAGAGAGGTATCTCTAGGCAACTATCCACCAAAAATAAACCAAAAATTCGACTTCTGAATAAGATTTCGTGCTTTGGCTATTGTAGATGAAGATAAGGCGCCTGATACTTTTGGATTATAAGAATACTAAGAAATCAGCATAGTATTTACTAATGTTTAAGGCTTTTTATAAGGTTGCTAACGAGCACTTTATTGGTTGGCAATTTCAAGAAAAGAGAAGTCTACATACTTCGCTAAGAAAAGAGCGAAAAGAATAACTCCAAGACTGAGCGACCAGGCGTTTGAAATGATGATGATCCGGTTAGTGGAGCACATTGAACATGCAGTGGCATTGGAGGGGGAGAGTAGAATGAAGCATTCGAGTCGGTGAAAAGATTTGCGGGTGATTTCTTAGCGTATCAGGCAGCAAGTGTTGCCTGATGCTAGCGAAAAACGGCAGTCTGATTGGTCTGGTTGAATGTTATAAGCTTACACGTGACAGCGCTGGGTAATGGCAGCTAGCCAGAATGATACTAGTGCAGCCTGAAGCAGCTTGGCATTGAGGTGTACTTTAAATTCTGGAAGATTTCAAGGCGGGAAGCCGACTTGGTCAGCGACTGTAATACATCTGGCTCTCCAGGTAAGACTTGATAACATGGAATAAATAAAAGCACATGTTTTCTTTGCATCTGGTGCATACACTCTCGCTGATAACAAGATGGACATTAGTATAGATATCCGAAGCTGGCATCAAGTCGGATCTTGGAAATTTGAAACTTGGTGGAGATATTTAAGATTTATTTCCGAGAGGCGCTTGCGTCTGTTTCGAATTAAGTTTATATGTTAGGTAGGATATCGAAGTAACATGCCAGCGCAGATGAGAATTTTTTCATGCCAAAGACATGAATTGAATACGTTTTTACCCTTCTAAAGATTGCAGTGAACTCAATACAAGATTTTGAGTAACTTTTTACATCAGAAAAACCTGTAGATAGGGGCTTGCTATATATGCGGAAATATAAAATTTAACATTTAAATATAACGAGACCTAAAGGAGCAAAATCAGCATCTCTGCCAAGAAATTTCCTCCTTTGCATCCGGCTAAGCGCTGAATAATTTGAATATTCGTCTCAGTTCCATCCCCATTAAGCAAATTAGCAAATTTCACCTGGTGTTTCTTCGATAGCCTTAGAGCCACAAGGTTCGAACCTTAGTACAGACTGTATTACTTACAATTTTACTTTATATACGTCTCATAACGCTCATGGAAACACCTGCTTTTACAGCTTCGAAGTAGTACCGATACGGATTAATCTTGCTGAATACCTTATCAGATAGTAGTAGCAGGGAGTTACATCCCTCTCTGGAAGATTATGTTTCTTCCTGCCTGAACAGTTGGAATGTAGAAGAAGCTGGGAGTCTGAAGATAGACGGACTTAGGAGTCGTAGAGCTGTTTCTGCAACTGAAAAATCATGTGTTACGTATGATTTCCTGTAGTATCTAAGCTAAATGAGTTCTCGGATTCGAATCGTATATTCATGTACGAGTTGGGCCGTTCAGGGAGAGTTAAGAAGGAGGGCATTCAGGCAAAGCCTACGAGCGAATTTTCGCTCACCCGGCGAGTCACGTATACCAGGAGAGGGAACCTAAATCGGCTCGGAAAGGGCCCTTAACAAGTATAACAGGGGAGCGAGAACGGATGCCATCACCACATCGTAACAGGTTAGAAAAGGTGGCTGAGTTCTAGACTAACAAGCATCGGCAAGGTTTATATTTAGCCAATATGGAAACTGCAACCGATTCTCCAGGGAGCCAGAAGAGGGTCCCCCTACGCATGATCCAGCTAACTTATTAGGCTTAGGGCTCAGGGCTCAGCCCAGGTTAGGGCAGCGACTGCTCCGGTTTAAAGACGGAAGTGGACTTTGAAGAGGTCCAGATTCGGCGAGATATATCGGAAATCTTCGAAGATTAAATCGGAAGGCGCATGCAATGCACCTCACCACTCAGTCCTCGCTTGAAGTCAAATTGAAAGCCAAATTCACTTGAATCTGCTCGGCATTGAAGGAAAAGAATCACCAGACTTGATATAATGTCCTTCAGCGCCAAGGGATTGGCCCGTTATTTGTGACGGGCTTTGTATTACCACCAACGTCAGACTCTAATCTCATCATCACGATGGATCACCATCTAAGGGTTTCGAAGATACCTGCACTTTCTTGACTCATAACGAGGTGAAACATTGCATTCCTGGGTCATAAGTGGATTTATTCCTCCTAATTCAGCGAAGCAACCACTGAACTTCTCTGTAAAACATGGCAGTCAAGCACCCAACCTGGCCTCGCTAATGTTACACCCAGTATTGCGTATTAGCCTTAACGAATTGTTCAGACTAATTTAAACACTCAAAAGGGATCGGAGGTTCTAAGTTAATCAGCTGGCTTTGAAGTTCAGGATGATAGACGTAAATAACTCTGGGGCTGACGATAGGTAAGATTACTTGCAAGCACAGAGCAATTGTCTAAGTGCCTAGAGCGAATTACGGATCCTCTACATACAATTTACTAGCGACTTTTGCGGCAGGATACAGGAACTGCGGCTGGTATTGTCTCACCGACTCATTAGTTAGGGAGGAAGTTTCGCGAAGAGGAGGCAATGGCGGGGCTTAGCACAGCTGAAGTAATGTTCAAAGTATACTCTGATTTACTCGTAACTCGCTTTGCAGAAGCTTGTAAGTCAAAGAAAAAGGTTTATTTCGACGAATGCTGCAGTTGACTAAATTGGAAAATTGGAGGGAATTCATTGCAATACTGATCTGATCGTTGTGGCACACACATTAATATTTTACTCAATTCCATTTCCCACCAACTGCAACTGAATGCTTCTCACAAGTTGGCCTGCCAATGCCTTAAATAATTCATATAATTCCCCCAAGACTTTCTACAGCATGTGACTTCCCACTTCTAACCAGTCCAGACTGCAGGTCCCGGAGGTTGATAATTCGTCGGCTATCGCTCAAAGTTAGCTCTCTCGTCTTTAGACTCCATTCCCCATCAACACAGGGATTACTCACAACAGGATAATAAATATCCAACATAATTCCCGGATCGGTAGCCTTGTACGCGCCTGGGAACGCTACAAGTGGACTTGGCGTACCAGCCCCTCCTCCAGTAACCGTCAACTGCCCACACGAAATGTAAAACTGTGCACCATTCACGCCCGAAGCGGCGTGTAAGCCAATATGCTCGATACGGAACAGATAATCGCCAGCTGGGACAGCGGCGGGGATTGTAAAAGATACACTAGTGGCACCTATCATTCCATTAGATAGATCACGAAGAAGGAAGGAGTGCGCATACTCGCTGATGGCCATACTAAACCAGAAGTCCCAACCGTAGGGTGGTCCTGATAAATCTTAAACCACACAGTGCCCGAGCCATCCCAATTCGCTGCCGTCTCCCTGCGGGAACTTTGGCCATGTATGCTAGCAATGGACCCGGGTGATAGATATCGGGGTTTGCGGTCCATTTTAATACGGATCCGGCTGCGACGGAGAGGGTGCTGGCGGCGAAACTTGCGTTGACATTGCACCGGATATCTTCTGATGCGACATTGGTGACGGGATCAAAAGTATAATAGCCGGTCCATTGACGCACGTTCGACCAGGCGGCGCCGGCGTTCATAGAAGGGAAGTTGTAATGGGCTTGAGCTGCCGTGGCCAGCGTTAGGAGGGGAGTAAGGAACTTCATCTTAAAACAACAAACTTAGAAAGGCAAAGGCTAGGACTTTGGAGTAGGTCAAGACATTAAAAGGTTTCAGAGAGCATTATATGCTTTTATATCACTTCGGTCATCTTTCTGCCGTCTACCCAGTGTAACCATCACGCTGACCCTTTTCATATACGTTCTTAATTGAAGTAATATAACCATTCCACCGCCTTCCTCTCTTGGTTTGAAATCCGTCTCTGAGAAAACAAAACATGTATTGATTCGTCGCTGGGCCGCTTGTCGTCGGATACGCAACCGACCCCATCAGCAGCCACGTACCCCAGATTGATCACCCCGCAATATTCGTCCACCTGACCCCATGTTCTCAGATCACTACGACCAGTCAGTCGGGGCGCAGATAGGGGTTGCAATTTATTCTGCGTGTGGCTAAAAGCGGAGGGCAGGTTTCGGCACGAGATGTTTTTAGCCATATTGGGATGATTTCATCATCGCTCGCCTCACCGAGCAAACGAAGATTCAAGCTTTTGGAGTACGTAGTAGCCCCCAACTCATCTTAAACTGGAGACGAAATATATTGGTTTTCTGGAATTCTGGGCAGCTGTGTATTGCGATTGGTCAAATAATTTTATTACTCGTCATGGACCCTGGGAGCGTGTTCGGAAGTTCGGAACCCCTTTGATGCTTCAGGCTAGACTTGGCACTTTTGGATGTACCACAACAATATACCCGTCTCAAAAAACATGGAGATGAGTATGGGGCTGAGCTGCTAGGGTTTAGTGAAGGCAGGATATTAGAGCATGGACGTTAAGCTCGGATGGTTTTAATATTATGCGATTATTTACACAAAATGCGTTGCCTTCGCTGATTTGACGAACCAGGTATGGGAGATATAGAGGTTATTATTCAGCAACTTGAATATGAGAATTTGAATGAAGGGCCTCAGGGAGTTGTTTATTAGGATGCTAACGCCGTGTTCTCTACATCAGGCTTCATGCCATACACAACCCGTCTACCACTTGTCAGTACCTCCCTTTACCTACGACAAGCAGAAAACTCACATCAGCTGGTATGCATGCACTTTCCCTCCCTCAACATCCTTAAGAACCTCTTCATGAAACTTCTCTACCTCTTCCAAGCTCCAACCCAAACCTCTAATCTGCCCACATCAGACAGTATTAGCCTCTCAGTTACGTCCACTCAATCCTATTAACTCAACGAGCGCAAAAGCCAACTCACAAACGGCGCCTTCAACCCTTTAACCAACTCCACCATATCCTTCCCATACCAATACCCCAACTCCTTGAGTTTCGGATCACGGGGCCACGTGCCAATCGGCCAAACGAAGAACTCCTCCTGCACACCAACAAACCCCACTTCCTGCATCGCGCTCTTATACCTGCCCTAAATCAGCCCATTATCTCTCTCTCTTCCCTCT